>CATKHJ010076076.1:0-30397 GCA_949750685.1 Vernicia montana | reverse complement strand
AGAGATAAATGGACTTTGGCTTCCAAGATTGGTAATTCTTGAGCATGATTGATGTTTGTTCCATTGATGGTATGATGTTGAATTGATAAATACTAATGATAAAGGTTTGAGAAGATTATATTGATTGTTTTGAGTTCCATTATTGATGAATGAACCATAAATATGTTGTTTGTGATAGAATGGTGCTTATGGTATAGGCTTACAACCTTATAAGACAATTTGAGGATAGTTTTGATATGTTGGAATGAAATTGGAAGTTAGTTGTGGAATTGGAAGTAAGAAATGATGAGTTTTAGGTTGTATCAGGCTTGAACGCTCGTTCAAAACCTTTCTGTGTGAACAGTAATAAGTCTGGGCAGGATCTTGAATGCTTGTTTTTCAATGGTGAACACTCGTTCATCTCTCTAAAATGGGACATGAACGCTCGTTCAAGGATGATGAACGCTCGTTCATCATCAGGGTCTATAAAAAGACAGCAACAGCCCAAATGCGAGAAATCTGATTTCTCTTCATTTTCTCCGACCCTAACAGTCCCCAAACCCTGCCAAACTCTACATATGATCCTCCATGGTTAAGATTAGTCATTTAAAATCAATATATCAAAGGATATACAAGATCTAAGGTGGATTCCTTCATAGATTCTTGAAGATTTGGATTTGAGATTGAGGGAGACATTTTGAGGTAAGTTGTTAATCCTTAAAATTTATGGGTCTTGTTAGTAAAGTGTTGTAGCATCTTTTATGAGTTAAATAGAAGCTATTGAGAGTATTTTTGCAAGTGATTGGTTGATATAAAGATTTTGCTATAAACCCTAGAATTAATTTTGGGTATTTTGTTAATGGCTAAGAGTTATAATTATTATTAAGGTTTTAGAATGATCGATTTATGGTTAGGATTGTGATATCAAGAGAATTGGTTTAGGTTACACGTTATATGGTCAATGTTTGATTTGGGAATTTATGTGTAGGCTTAGGTGAGCCAAGAATCGGATGAACTACAATGCAATTGAGTTGATTGGAATGTGATTGATGGATTATGGCAAATGAGGTAAGTTATGAAATGTTTGTTCTAATGCTTTCATCGTGCATTTCATTTTGAATAACCCATGATGTTTAAGAGTATCGATATTCTCATTTGTTAAGTTCTTATTGTTTAATGAAACCAAGACTCATAAATTTTATCGTTATTGATCGTTACCGTTATTGAATCGTTGTCATTGATTGACTCTATTATCATCGTCATTGAATCCATGTCATTATTATCAAATTCATTTATCATCGCTATCGAGTTGTTTCGATATCGAATATGATGTTATTGTTATTGAATATATCCTTACCGTTATTGAGTGTAATCGTTAATTGAATCCTTTGATATCAATTAAATCTTTTGTTATCATTATTGAACCCAAAGTTAATGTTATTGAATCTATCGTTATTGATATTAATTGATATCATCTTTGCATCCATTGCCATTGCTATTGAAATACTTTGTACTATAAGCTTTGTGACATCATTGATGATAAGTCTATGGATTGTATCTGTGCTATCATTGAATTCATTGTTATCGTCAATGAATCATTTGTCATTGATCGAATTCATAGTCATAGATTAATAAATTCATTGTAATCGATTGAATCGATTTATTCGTTATTGATCCATTGTTATTATTGTTGAATTCTTTGTTATAAATTGACTCATTTGTTATCAATTGAATCATTGTGATTAATTGACTTCTTTATTATTAATCGAATCCATTGTTCTCTATCGAATTCTTGATGTTCTTCTCAAATTTATCGTTATCATTATTACTCCATTATGGATAAACTCCTTATTAAATCCATCGTTCTTGATTATTGAAATTATTTGAATTGTAAAGTCTCATTACTCTATTATCGTCAAGTCTTTTGTTGAAACCCATGGTTGTTGATTATTGAAATTCAACTTTTAAATTTTAGGTATTGTAAAAGCTTTGTTGCTTCCTTGTCAATGAGCATTTTTCCTCGAATGCCATATGTTAAAGATTAAAAGAAAAGTCCTTTCATTTTTATTTGTTATTGAAAGATCATTGATAATGATATTGCCATTATTCTTTGTTAACCAGTTAACATATTATTTATTGAAACCATTGACCTAAATGATAGCCATTTGGGCTAATAACCAATGTTAATGAACCTACCAAGTTATGATTTAGCTATCACCATATGACAAAACGCCTTACTAATGGGGGAAAAGAACCATTAGACCATGTGCACTGGTGACTCTGCTGACAGGGTCTATAAACTTGATCAGATATCCTTGCAAGCATGCGTTGAATTTATAAAAGGAGAAGTTACTACCCTTTTTATATGTTATGGAGAATTATGGGGATGTTGGTGTAGTCCCGCCCATAATATCTCATATGATGTAATGATATGATTATTGAGACTCATTGGGGTTTGTGGTGTCGTCCCTCCCATGGGTTCTCACTTATGTTATGGAGACTCGCGGTGTTGTGGTTATATTAACCCGAGTTCTCTCATGGTTAGATACTTGCGGTGTTGTAGTTATATTGACCCGAGTTCTTCTATGATTATTGAGACTCATGGTTTAGTGGTTACACTAATTTGAGATCTCTTAATGATGATATGATGATTGGTGGATTCTGTCATAGCGAATCTCTTGATACCTTTCTTTGGTTATTGAACCTAAACCATTGTTAAGTATGATTGTTCCATTACTAAAGTCAATGGACCACCCAATGTTATTGTAACTACCAAGCCAATGTTGAACCTTGAATGTAAGACAATGATACCCATGGCATATGTATTTATGAATATTGTTTTGTTCACACCGATTTATTGCTTCCATGTGAAATCTAGTTTGCATGCATTTCATGAACTTGCTGAGTTGACGGCTCACAACATCATCTGTAGATTTCAGGATAATATATAAAAGTGAATAGATGCCGAGTAGGCTAGACTTCTTATTTGTATTTCTTCTTCAAGAAGCTATAATGTATATGCTTATGCTTAAGTTTATGTTATTGTTAAGATTATATATATTATTGTTTGAACTCTAGTAATTCTTTTGGGTAGTTGCTCCATAGTATTTGAACTGTCATAGTGATATCAATGATATAATATTATGTTATGATGATTATTGCTTAGAGAGATATGGAAACATAATGGAATAGAATTGTTAAAGAACTGATATTGGTAATGTTATATCTTAAGGATGAATGTATGATGTAATTGATGCGGATAATATGTTTGATCGATGAATATTGATAATGAAAGGTTACTTAGATGTATGATAAGTTTGATATTATTGATCCAGATTGATTGTTATATGGGTTCTACGGATTTTTGGTGGCCTAATGCTTACCTATGCCCTAGGACCGTCGCACCGCTGGATTCGGGGTGTGACATGATCTCAGGGTTATGAGCAAATGCCATTAGACTTCTCTTTAACTAGTCACAATCTATACTGTTGTTATCATACTTCAGGAAGTAGGTGGATTTAGGCTTATTACTAATCTCATCGGAAAGGTCATTCACACCTTTCACAACATCAGCGAACGATTTGTATTCTCTATCTACTTTTCTCTAAGGCTTGAAGATAGGGAGATTGGGATTGAGTTGATAGTATGGAGAATTTTCCTAGGAATAGGGAAAGCTTTGTTGTAACGAGTAAGTAAAACTCAACGTTTCTTATAGTTGGGCGCAGTGGAATAAATTACTACAAAAATACGAAATAAAAAATTAGCAAAAATGACACTAGCAATTTAACGTGGTTCACCCTTAATTTTGGGCTACGTCCATGGGACAAACTCTGTATAAAACTTTCATTATTATAAATAGTAGGTACAAGAGAGTCTTTTTCAGATTAAATCTAAAGGCAATACAATATTAAATGAGATAAACTCAAAATAGTAACATTCACAGTGTTTCCCAAAAATACCCAAAAGTATTTTCTCACTATTTTGTCACTCCCTAAAGTAAAACTCTCACAAAACTCACAAATATTTTCTTCAGAGAAAACTTTTCTCTGGCTCTTCTTTCTTTCTATCTATCTCATCTTCTTGCATGAATTTTCCTACAATAGGCAAATTCATGCAGCCAATTCCAAATTTGCTAGCTTCATAAGTCAGCAATTTAGCAAGTGGGCGGTGGACAAACGGTGCAGCTGTCAAATATAGCTGCACTTTTTTTTTTTAATTGTGCGTGGGTCCCTCCATGTGATAGGGACACCACAACAAATCTCTCCCTCCCGATCACATGAAGGGCTCCACCATTCCTGCAGCTGATCGATAGTACTCAAAGTATAGCCTTGGTAGAATCTTTGTCAACATGTCCGACCCATTTTCCTTTGTATGGATCTTCTCAAGCTATAGTAGCTTCTTTTCCAGCATATTCCTAATCCAGTGATATCTCACATCAATATGCTTTGATCTAGAGTGGAAGGAGGCATTCTTCCTAAGGTGAATAACACTTTGACTGTCACAGAATAACTGATATCTGTCTTGCTATAAACCAAGTTCATTTAAGAACTTCTTCATCCATAGCAAATCTTTACAAGCTTCCGTTGCTGCTATAAACCCCGCTTCAGTAGTTGACAGTGCAACACACTTCTGTAGTTTTGATTACCATGACACAGCTCCCTCTGCAAAGGTAATCAAGTAACCTGAAGTAGACTTTCTCGAGTCCACATCGCTAGTCATATCTGCATCTGTGTATCCCACCAATACAGGTTTGGCATTTCCAAAACATAGGCATATTTTAGAAGTACCTTGAAGATACTTGAAAATACATTTTACTGCAGCCCATTGTTCTTTTCCAGGATTTGAAAGGAATCTACTCACAACTCCAACTGCGTGAGCAATATCTGGTCGTGTGCACACCATGACATACATTAAACTTCCAACTGCTGAAACATATGGAATCTTTTCCATTTCTTCCTTTTCTTTCTCTGTAGAAGGACTCTGCTTGGAACTCAGCTTAAACTGATTAGCAAGAGGACAACTAATTGCTCTAGCCTTGTCCATATTGAATCTCTAAAGTACTTTCTCAATATACTTCTCCTGTGACAACCACAATTTCTTGGTGCTTCTGTCTCTGATAATTTTCATGCCAAGAATTTGCTTTGCTGGCTCTAAGTCTTTCATGGCAAAAGACTTACTCAATTCCTTTTTCAAGTTGTTAATTCTGGAAGCATTCTGGTCAACAATCAACATATCATTCACATAGAATAAGAGAATAATGAAATCATCATCAGAGAATTTTTGCACAAAAACACAATGGTCTGAAGTAGTCTTCTTGTAGCTTTGCTCCTCCATAACAGGCTCAAACTTCATATACCATTGTCTCAATGCCTGTTTTAAGCCGTAGAGGCTTTTCTTCAATCTACAAACATAATTCTCTTTCCCTTTTTCTTTGAAACCCTCTGACTGCTCCATGTATATCTCTTCTTCCAAATCACCATGTAGGAAGGCTGTTTTGACATCCATTTGCTCAACCTCCAGGTCAAGGCTTGCTGTTAAACCCAACACTGTGCAGATGGATATCATTTTCACAACTGGTGAGAAAATCTCGTCAAAGTCAATCCCTTTCTTTTAGCTGAATCTTTTGACAACCAGTCTAGCTTTGTACTTCGAACTGGAACTATGTTCATTATTCTTTATCCTGAACACCCATTTGTTTTTCAAAGCTTTTTTTCCTTTAGACAACTTCACCAGTTCAAAAGTCTTGTTCTCATGTAATGATTTCATCTCATCTTGCATGGCTTCAATCCATTTCTGTTTGGATTCATCATCTATGGCTTCTTCAAAACTTTCAGGTTCTCCCCCGTCAGTGAGTGTCACATATTGGTCACGAGAATATCTGGTACATGGATATCTCATTCTTTCACCTCTCCTCAATGGAGATGGATAATCCATAAGTGTTGGTATTGGATAATGAACATCATTATCTTCCTCATCGTCCTCGTCTTCATAATCAACTTCTATAGGAGCATCATCTTCATCAAGTGGATCAACCTAGTCTTCATCTCCAACCTCTCTTGGCACCGGTGTTGGAGGAATTAATTCCAAATCTAATGATTCACCATTGGAATTAGGAACATCCTTCTCCATCTTGTCAATATCTTTAATGGTCTCATCTTCAACAAATAAAACATCACGGCTCCTGACAAGTTTCTTCTCAACGGAATCATAAAATCTATAGCCAAATTTATCTTGACCATTGCCAATAAAAATACATTGTCTTGTCTTGGCATCAAGTTTGTACCTCTCATCCTTGGGGATATGAACAAATGCTTTGTAGCTAAACACCCGCAGATGATTATAGGAAATATTCTTTCCTGACCATACTTTGTTTGGAACATCCATCTTGAGAGGGGTACAGGGTGAAAGATTCAACACATGTGCAACTGTGAGTATGGCTTCACTTTAAAAAATTTTAGGCAACTTTGCATGTGAGAGTAGACATCTGACTCTCTCCATCAAAGTTTTGTTCATCCTCTTAGCTAAACCATTTAACTGCGGTGTCTTTGGAGGTGTCATCTGATGCCGGATACCATGCTCTTTGCAGTAAGCATGAAATGACCCAATGTATTCTCCACCGTTGTCTGTCCGGATGCACTTTAGCTTCTTCCCAGTCTGTCTCTCAACTGATGCATGAAATTCTTTGAAGACATCCAGCACTTGATCTTTTGTCTTCAAAAGATATACCTACATCTTCCTTGAATGATCATCAATGAAAGTCACAAAATAGTGAGCACCACTAAGTGACTTTGGCATTGGCCCACACAAATCTGAATAAATCAGATCTAGCACATTATTCATTCTGGAAGGAGGGAAACTTTTAAAAGCAACTTTGTTTTACTTTCCTGCTAAACAATCAGCACATTTCTCCAAATGTACTTCATCCATTCCGGGTAGCATTTTCTTCTTGGCTAGACTTGTCATCCCTTTTTCACCCATGTGGCCAAGTCTCTTGTGCCATAATTCAATTGCATTGTCTTTCTCCATGGCATTAACTGTGTCAGTGGAGAGCTTCGTCTGCATTACATACAATGTTGTATGCTTCTCACCTCTTGCCACTACTAAGAAGCCTTTTGAAAGTTTCCATTTGTCATAAATGAAGGTGCTGCAATATCCTTCCTTTGCAAGTTTGTGTACAAAGATCAAATTCAGACGCATATCTGCAATATGCCTGACATCCTTCATAACTAGTCTGGTACCATTCTCTGTTTCCAAGCAAACATCTCCTCTGCCAACAACCTTTGACAGGTTTTCATTTTCCATTATGACAATACCAAAATCTCCAAGTATGTATGATGAGAAAAAATCTCTATGCGAAGTAGCATGAATGGTAGCATCACTATCAAGCACCTAGCTAGTCTCCTGAGATGCAAGATTGACAATATCTTCATCATAAACAACATTGAACTCATCTATGATATTTGTCTGCTCATTATCACTGTTGTCATATTTCTTCACAACTTTGTCTCGGTTCTCCTGTTCCTTTTTGAACTTTCGGTAGAACTTTTTGATGTGGCCCTTCTTCTTATAGTGATGGCATTCAACATTGGCATATTTATTTGACTTCCCTCTGCTCTTGCCTCTAGAGTTCTGCTCCCTAGTTTGTCTCTTTCCTCTGGACTCTGCAACCATAACATCTTATTGTGATGAAGAAGATGAGGCCTGTGATCTTTTTCTCATCTTTTCATTCAGAATACTGCTTTTGACAAGCTCCGTGTTGACTATACCATTAGGGGCAGTGTTGGTGATGGAGATTTTTAAGGTCTCCCATGATTGTAGCAGAGAGACTAACACCAGTAGAGTAAATACTTCATCATCAAGTTTTACTTCCATTCTGGACAACTGGTCCTGGATTCCTTCCATCTCATTCAAGTGATCTGGAAAGGAAGTTCATTCTCTGTATTTTACTTGTACTAGCTTTGTCAAGTAAAATAACCTATTGTTTCTAGTCTTTGAAGCATATAACAGCTCCAGCTTATTCCACAGAGTTCGTGCATGAGTCTCATTGCAGATGTGATTATACACATTGTCTTCGACAAACTAGCAGATGAAACTGCACACCTGCTCATGATCAAACTCCCATTCCTCGTTAGTTTTACCTTCAGGTTAGACTGTAGTAAACACCGGTAAATGTATCTTCGTTACAACAAGAAGATCTTTCATCTTTTTACTCTAGATGCGGTAGTTTGTGCCATTTAAATAGATTATCCTGCTCGTCTTAACTTCCATAGCTTGCAGTCTGCAGAAAAATCTTATTTGATGATTAATACTCCTGAACAGTACCGTATGAACATTACTCTTGAATAATACCATATGAACAGTACTCTCAAATAGTACCCTGCTACAGTATGTTACTATTGTTTCCTGTTACTATAATAGTAACATTAAAAAAAATTTGCGTGGTTACTATTCACTTAATTTTTTATTTTACATCTGTTTTCAAAACGGATTGCACCAAAAATTCATCGTATTTTTCTCTTCTGTGTAGTATATTTCTTTTCTCAAAATATGATACTGTCCCGGACAACTGTCTCACTTCAGTCCCAATAAAATTTCTCTCTACCCCAAAATAAGAATGAGAAGTTCTGATAGCACTTGTTGGACGCAGTGGAATAAATTACTAGAAAAATACGAAAAAAAAATCAACAAAAATGACACTAGCAATTTAACGTGGTTCACCCTTAATTTTGAGTTACGTCCACGGAACAAATTCAGAATAAAACTTTCACTATTACAAATAGTAGATACAAGAGAGTTTTCTGCAGATTAAATTTAGAGGCAATACAATATTAAATGAGATAAATTTAAAATAGTAACACTCACAGTGTTTTTAAAAAATACCCCAAAGTAAAACTCTCACAAAACTCACAAATATTTTCTTCAGAGAAAACTTTTCTCTGGTTCTTTCTTTTTATCTATCTCATATTCTTGCATGAATTTGCCCATAAATGGGCAAATTCATGCAGCCAATTCCAAATTTGCTAGCTTTATAAATCAACAATTTAGTAAGTGGGCGGTGGACAAACGGTGCAGCTGTCAAATATTGATGCACCGTTTGTAGCTATATTTGAATTTTTTTTTTCTTATATTTATTTATTGTATGTGGATCTCTCTGCGTGAGAGTGACAACAGAACACTTATGAATATTGCACTCCTTAGCCATACGAAAAAACCCAAATTTGCGTCCACTTTTACTAAGCTTCCTAGGGATAAGAACATATTATACAGAACCAAGCCACTCAAAGATTCTTCTTAGACCAAACGAAGGCCAACCAGAAGGGAGGTTATTAACAAAAGGGTTATTGCATGGAAATTTTTGGGTTCAGAGGTTGAGGGAGCAGCGGTAACAGAGGTGTGGGGAAGGTGAATGGGGGCTGTATGGGGTTTGGATGACGAAGGGTTAAGAGGAAGATTCATCAGCCTCAAACCCAATTAATTACTCTTTTAATTTTTTGTTTTCTTTTATTCAAAGGATCGAAACAGGTCTAAAGTCAATTTAATCCAACCAAATTAGTGTTAGAGTTTGGGGTTGGTTTTCCTCACCTCCATGGAACCCCAGCTATCATCCAGGGCTAGAGGTTTCTTCAGAAAAAGACAAGATCAGCAGATCAAATTTTATTACCTGAAAACTTTGAATGGTGGTTTCTCTCTAAAATACCTTAGAGTGTGTGGTTGGTGATAATGAAATTAGTGGATTAAGGCATTTTTGGTAGAGTACTAGTTGTCATTAATTATTGCCAGGGACAGCAACGTGTGGTGGGGAAAATGGCGGCTGGCGATTGTCCAAATGGAGAGCAATTCCAGGTCTAATTATTGAGCTATTGAATAAGTTTTAATGGTGAATTTGATTTGGGTAAACTTGAGTTTATGAGTTTCTTTTATTCTTGAAGTTTTAGTAGTTTCAATATGAATTTGAGAAATTGATTGAGTTAGATGGTTTGCAAATTTATTTTCATTAGGTAATTAATGTTCTGTGATATATTGAAAATAATAGAATTATGGATTGTATCCATGGTGTTGAAATATTGCTTTATGTGGTGTTGATGATGAGAATATGTATATTAGATGAAATGGACTTTTTAAAGATTTAACATTAGATTTAGTAAAGTATGTAATAATAAAAATAATAACAACATAAGTAAAAGTAGGATAGTGAAGTGTAAAAGTGCATATTTCCACAGCTCAATTTGAGCTTGCTCTTTTTCCATTTTCATGCTTCTTGTAAATAGATACAGATAATATTTGGAGTGGTGCTTATAAGCTAATATTTGTTTTTCCCTTATGAATGAGTAGAAGGTACTTTTTCTTGTGAAAATTTCAGACTTAAGAAATGTGTCTTTGCTTAAATTTGTTTGGACTATATCTTTGAATTATGCAAGTTAAGGTTTCAAGTTAATTCGGTATGTCTAACATAGTTAATAACTAACTGTTTATTTCGGTTATCATCTATGTTAATTAAACTTTATCAACTAAATACTGTATGTTAGCAACATGACTTCAATTGGAGAGTGGAAAAATAAAAATTAAATTCAAGTTTGGATTATTATAGGATTTGTTTTACATAGGCCTTGAGGTTTGGAGAACTTTTGAATTAATTTATAAATTGATTTTATCACATGAATAATACAATAATTGGTATGGTCTAGAGGTATACATCAATTATTAGGCTTAAATTGTTTATTTTAACAACTCGAATTTCATGTAACTTATGGGTTGTGATTTGTGAAAGGATGGGATAATATGGATGGAAGCCCAAACAGGGCATTGTGATATTGCTTGGCTTGTGATGAGGCTTAGAAGTCTATATTGATATTTTATTTTATTTTAGTTGTTTCAAAATTTTATTAATTTCTGACATGAGCAATAGTTTTAGTTGCTGATGATACTTTGTCAAAAATTTTATAAATGTTAAGAGCCAATATTCTTAAAGAAGTAGATATTATTTATTTATATGCAGTTTGTACAAGTTCCTAGGAGTTGTGTAATGAAAGAGAATGGAAGGAAGTTATCAATGGTTTAATAATATGTTTAAAATTTGCTAGACCTTGTAGTGTAAAACAATATATTTTCATGCTTGTTTAGTGAGTGTCTAAATAATCTAGTCTTTAGCTTAATATATATATATATATATATATATATATATATATATATATATATATTACCAAAATAAGTGGAGAAAAAATTATAGCTAATTAGAATTATATGGAGTTGACTCATCTCTTGTGAGTGATTAAATTGCTGCATTTAAAGTAGCATATTATATATAGACTAGTACATCATCGCACGGGCTACCTTCATTTTGATTTTATTATTGTATATAATCTATTAATGTGTACAAATTTAAATTATATTTTATAAATGCATAACTATAATTGCCAAATACGATGACTATAAATATTCATAATATATATTGTTTTAAACATAACAGTTTTTTGAAAATATTATATTCATAAACTATTAAAAAAAAAATACAACATCAAAATATGCTTGCAGTTACATTTTCCTCTAATATGTCATCAAGAAATCTATAACAGGAAAAAAAAAAATAATTAAATAAATAAATTTGAGACAATAAAAAATAGCGGTTAAAGTTGAAAAATCATTTTACAGTAATCATATCCAAACAAACATGCATTTAAACTACCAAAAAACATACCTGTGCCTCCCCATTAAAAATAGAATAAACCAAACAGATCACTCCATCCAAACCAAACAGACCACTCCATGTACCTAGAACACTCTAAAGGAAATTAGAGCAAAGCAATAAGAAAAATAAAAAATCATCATCCGAAACAGGCTAATTATAAATTCAAAAAATATATATATTCCAAGTAATTTCATACTAAATAATAATTAATAATCAAGAAATCCCTAACAAAACTCTAACAAATATCAATAAAAAAATCCAGCACAAAGCCCTAAGATATTATACGCAAATTTAGGATCTTCATTATGCCAATAAATAAAAACAGAAATAACACATGCAAGAAATGGTCCAACAAAATAAAAACTTATATTATTTTTCACAGGAAAATAAAAAAAATATAATAAAGTAAAGAAATGTATTAGTCTTTATGAATAAAACATAATTCACACATCTAATGCATCATATAAAGTATATATTCTTATTTCTAATAAACTTTGTTATAAAAATTGATTCAGATGACACTTGAATCATCTCAATCTAATAGTGATTAATTAAAAGAAAAAAAAAAAGAAAAAAGAAAATTGAATGATTAATGGAATATGACGTGTGTTGTTTAGATATCTAAATTCTAAATTCTAAAGAGTATAAAAGAAATAAAGTATAATATATAATTGTACTAACGTGAGCCTGGTGGCCTGCCAACATGATCCTGGTGGTTTGCTTCACTGGCAGACATATTACAGATTCGGCGCACATTTTATGTAAACGAAAATCGCTTTCATTCTGTTTTAAGCTTTAAAATCCCAAACAAAACCCAGAAAACTTGAATCGAACCTCAAATCCCAGCCACAAAATCCCAAACAAAACCCACTGGAACTTGAACCAAATTTGGGATCTCGATTCTGATTGCCAACAAAAACAAAAAGAAAACATGGAAATAGCGAAAAATCCTAGACAAAAGCCATAAAATTTCAAAGCTAATCTAAGATCTCAGAACAAAAAGAAGGCATGCAAGCGGTGGAAAATCCTAGACAAAACCCACAAAATCTCAAAGCTAATATGGGATTTGGCCACTGTCAAAAAAAGGGAAAAAAACATATGCAAGAAGCCACTCAGGAGGAAAAAAAAAAGAGGAAACAAACACATGCAAGAAGCCATTAACAAAAGTAAAAGAAGGTAGAGAGAATAAGAAATGAAAAACACGCATAAATGAGAAAAAATAGAGAGAAGAGACGGAGCGGCAAAGAAGAAGATAGAGAATTAGGGTTTCAACTCAACTTTAAATACTCGGATATGAAATGACCATTTAGTCCATAACTAAATGGCAACATTTTAATAAGTGTTAGATTACATGATGAACAAATGATTGTATTAATAAGTTGTGTAATTATAAGAGAAATACAATACTATTTATAGAATTACAAAGAGTGATATATGGCTTGATTGGAGGAAAACTTATTGTCTAAAGTGTGCAGATGGAGGAAGACTTTGCTGACAATGCACATATTTGTTGTATATTCTTGACTTTAACAATAGAAACTTATTCTTTTTCATTTCACACTAACACCCTCAAACTCAAGAAGGTATCGTAGATACCAACTTGAAGTTACTCAGTAAATTCAAAAAACAGATTGAAGCAGAAAACATAATACATAGTAAACAACAAGTTAAACAGACTGAAAACATAAAATAAGACAAAAAAAAATACAAAAAACTGATAAGCGTAGTAGAACTGAAAAATAAATTTGAAAATAACCAGAGTCGGAATCTGGTAACAGATATCGGATTCTGCACGTGGCGGAATACGTGGTAACAGGAGGAGCCATCTTAATGGCTTGGCAGAATACAGGCATGACACGTGGTGGAATACGTGAGAATAGGAGACAGAGTCAAATTCTGTTAAAATTGATACAAAATCTGCATTCAGACAGGAGACAAAGTCTGAAATAGATAAAACAGAAGCCATAAATGGCTTTAGAAGGCCAAAAAATTAATTGAGACGGCACAAAATAGGAGATAAATTCAGAAACTGGTAAATCAGATACCAAAAATTGATTCAGAATGGCAAAATGGATTCAAAAAATTCCCAAAACAGAAAATTGAGTCACAAAGTGACAAAAGAGAGACCGAAAATAAATTCAGTGTGTAAATATTTCAAGAACCAGGAATGGTTCATTCAAAACCTGTCGGAAAAGAATTGAACTGACCGGTTAAAAAAATACAAAAAATTGATGTAGAGACGAAAAATATAGATAGAGACCGAATTTTGCAATACAAACTGCAAAATTGATTTCAAAAGGTAGAAAAACCTTGAGAACCAATAAATGTTCATTCAGAATCGGTCAGAAGAAGGTTAAACCGGCTGTTGGAAAAACACAGAAAATTGAGGAAAAATTAAGAAAATTAATTTAGAGACAGAATTTTGCAAAACTGACAGCAAAATTGAACTCATAAGGCCTTAAAACATTGGGAATCAGTCTGAGTTTGCCAAAAACCGGTATAAAGATCACTGAACCGATTGGTCAAAGCAAACTGGACCGACTCGGTCAGACAGAGAACCAGACCGCGGATCAGAGTGGATTCAGGTCGGGCCGAGGAGGATCGGGTCGGATAGGAGCGCGAATCTGGGCCAGATTATAACCCGGATCGGAGTGGATGACCCGTGGGTCGGGTCGGATCCAGACATGGATCGGTGACATGGCAATGATGACGTGGTAGAGGCTAGCCCACATTTGACACGTAGCATGATGTGACTGGGCCACGTGGATGACACGTGGCGGCAACTGATTGGACGAACCATTTGGTGATTCTGACAGTGGTGACCCGTGGCGTTATCTGATTGGCTGGAGTGGCGGACGGTGATGGCGTGGCAGGTGATATGTGGCTGCTGACAGGTGCCACGTGGCGGGTGATGACTGGTTGACGTGGCGCTGATTGGGCTATTTCTGCTGACGTGGCGCTGACTGGATCGTCTTCAACCTCCAGCCAGCGCTTGACGGGCGTTAAGACTAGTCTCAGATCTTTGGACGGCGCGTGGAAGCTCCTTTTTTTTGCAAGGTTTGTTTCAAAATTCTTAGAATTTCTAGGGCTTTCTGATGGTATGATATAAAAAATTTCTGACGTGTGCATGTAGGGGCAAAATGGGACAAATTTAAGAAACTGAAAAACATAGAAGGAAAAATGGATTTTCTGAGTTTTCTAGGTGACTGAGCTTGAATGAACTCTTTAGGCTCTAATACCATGTTAGATTATATGATGAATAGATGATTGTATTAATAAGTTGTGTAATTACAAGAGAAATACAATGCTATTTATAGAATTACAAAGACTGATATATGGCTTGATTGGAGGAAGACTTATTGTCCAAAGTGTGCAGATGGAGGAAGACTTTGCTGGCAATGCACATGTCTGTTGTATATTCTTGACTCTAACAATAGAAACTTTTTCTTCTTTATTTCACACTAACAATAAGGACGGTTTGAGATAAGGGCGTGAGGGTAATTGACATAAAATTAAAATTACAAAAGAGGACATTGAAAACAACGTTGTTTTCCAAACTGAGTTCAGCAAAAGAAAAGGGCACGACAGTAAATCAACGCGCACGAAATGCCCTCACTACCCCTCAAAACAACGTGTGAAATGGCGAAATTACCCTTCAATCCAATTTTAATTTAACTGTTCATCAACTTAGCGCTTTTATTATATATATATTGATGTTTTTAATTTTATTGGTTCGATGATAGGAAACAAGAAATAGACACTAGTACGGGTACAACTGGATAAATGAGTCTGACTACACATATTATATGAGTCTAACTATGAGATCACAAATTATATTGTCTTTGGGACAACGCTTGATATACATTAAACTTTTGGAGCGTATATCAAATAGTTTTGCTTTTAGGGCTGTGCCTGTGTATGACTAATAATATTCTTCCGCTAGAGGGATGGATTAGATACTATTCTCTTGCTAGAGGGATGATAGTTTATTTGCTCCCGCTAGAGGAATGCTAGTTAATTACCTTTAATTGGGGCTGCTTTGCACGTGCATATGATTATATTATTGCTCGTGCTAGAGAGATGTCAGTTATTATACTCCCTCAAAAAGGATGTTGGCTCAAATCCATAAGATACATATTTTGAGTGTATACAAATTTAAATATGAAATCAAAGAAATTAAGAGAATGATATTTATTCAGCTATACATATTGATTGTTGGTACCAACATTAGGTGTGAAAGTAACAAGTATCATGAGTATAGATTAGCGAGATGAGAAATTATTAAGTGATAGATTTGAACTTAGAGCTAGTATAATTTATGAACATTTATTTATAGTAAAGTTCATGTTTTAGCATACAAGATAATTCATAATTCAATACATAGTAACATCTAATTATTAGATAAATTTTAGTTCAAACTTATATTACTTTATACAGGCATAGAATAGTGGTAATATAAATATCTCTGAAATTAATTTAGAACTATATAGACTTGGTTCTCCCTTTGTAGAGTATATAGTCAGTCGTTTAAGGAAAATACGAGGCACCCTTAGGTGCAGTTTGAGATTAAAAATAAAAATGTTGTCCTTAATCAATGTATGTTAAAAAGTGATATATGTTTGATATATTAATATGTGGAATTGTTATGAATCCTTACCTATTGAAATTGTGTGAATTAAAGGATGATGGGTTTATTATATTAGTAGCTCGGGTTGGGCATATGTATGTGGTTTATTGTTTGAGTTGGATTTGTAGTTAAGATATGTTATTTTGATAGGGGGATAAGTCCAAATTTTAGAGGAGATATTGCCAAAATTTTGATAGAATTTCAAGAAATAAAATATGAAAATAATTGAATATATTTCAACTAATAAGTATTCTAATGTTCTTAGAAGGAATTATAACGTGGTTTTAAAATGATAGCTACCAGAGATTATTAAGGAATAACTAGTTCTAGAATTCATTAGCCTTTAGAGCTTGATAGATAATTTAAATTATGAGATGAGATAATGAAAAGTTTGGGTTTCAATTTAGATATCAGTAGACCTCCGTTTTGCTAGCCTCTATTGATCTGGAAAGTTAGTTTATGGAAGATAGTTGAGTTGATCAATTAAAGTGAGAAAAAAATTTCCTTCAGTGTAAGTTCAATCAGTCTAGCAGGTTTTAGCAATTCCACACTTATTACTAGTAGGCTATGATAGAGGACAACCAACGGCTACTACCATTCTTAGATCATCAACAGCAAAGGTAAGTAAAGATTCTACAACATTACCTTTCAATCAAAACTCACCAACGGCTACTTCCATATCACCACCAACTCATACCAATAATATTGTTGCTAATATTGCTACCAACGTCCCAATATCTTTGGGAGTCAATGATACTAGATTTAGGCTATAATTCTAAACAATATTTCAGACTTTCCTTTTCTTTCTTGTATTGTACTATATATATCCCCTTGTATCTCTAGTACAAGGCATGGAATGAAAATTATCACTTTTGCTTAAAAATCTTCATGGTATTAGAGCTTGGTGAAGGCTTAAACAACATTATTTTCATGGCCAATTCTTCTTCTCTCAAATCTAAGTCTGAAACCAAACTCTCTCTCCAAACTTTGAACCAATGTTCAAGCCTCATATCGCTTAAATTAGATAGCACCAATTATCTACTTTGGCATTCTTAAATGGAGCCATTAATACAAAGTATTGACATGGCTCATCATATGGTCGAAGTTAGTGAACCCCCTTATGAATTGACCAAAGAAGGTGAATCTGAACCGAATCCAGAATATTTTGTTTGGAAGAAAAATGATGGCCTTCTCACCGCTTTCTTGCTGAGAAACATTGATACTGAAATATTAATCTCTCTTAAGAATATTGTCTCAGCTCATAAAGTGTGGAAATCTATTGAAGAACAAATCCTTCCTACTACTGTCGAAAAGGAGATTATTCTGAACGAAACCCTCATGTCTCTACAAAAAGGAAATCTCTCTCTTGATGAATACATCAAGAAATTCAAAGGATTATATGATAGTTTGGCTGCCATCAAAAAGCCCATTGATGAAAACAAATAGGTATTTCAAGTAGCTAGAGGTCTTGGACCGAAATACCAAAACTCCATAACTACCATGATTGCCAAGCCACCATATCCATCATTTCATCAATTTGTTATGGCTCTTCAAGCATATGAACAACTTCTTAGCAAGACAATCTTCTAAGGCATGATCAAGCGTTTGTTGAATAAAGAGGGAGAAGAAGGGGTAGTGGTGGACGATTTAATTCTCATGGTAAAGGCTTCAACCCCGCTGTCTATCACAACTCTTTCCCTTGACGAAATTACTCTTCCAATAACAATAATGGTGATCAAAACGGAATGAACTCCACCAACGAAAAACATGAAAAGAACTCCATTCAATGTCAAATTTATGGTAAGTATAACCATTCAGCCATTGAGTGTTGGAATAGATTTGACCATACTTTTCAGCCTGAAGATTAGTTGCACAGGGCCTTGGCTACGATGAATATCAATCAACATGATGATCCTAACTTGTACGCTAAATCATGAGCCACCACCCACATGGTCAATGATCCATGTAAACTCTTAAAAATTATTCCCTACAAAGGTATAGACTCTATTTATGTTGGTAATGGAGAAAGCCAACACATATCTCATATTGGTGAAGGGAAAATTAGAACCAATGAAGGAAGTTTAAATCTGAAAGATGTATTAATTGTACCTGACCTTAAAAAGAATCTTATTTTCGTAAGGAAATTAACTAAAGATAATGCTTGCTATATTATTTTTTATGTTGATTGCTTTTACATTAAGTCTCAACAGGAAAAAACTCTTGCTAAAGGCCACATACATGAAGGTTTATATGCTATTGACCATAATCATGAAGCTCTTGCAGCCTTTACCAAAGGAGTTCCTCAAAATATTTGGCACCAACACATAGGTCATCCCAATCCAAATTTTCTTAAAACTTTGCATTTTAAAGATTTGATTAATGTGTCTAGTTGGGAAAAACATCAATCCATTTGTATTAGTTATCAAATGGGTAAAATTTGTAAACTTCCTTTTTCCATGACAAATAAAATTTCTCAATTTCCTTTAGAAAAATTACATTGTGATTTATGGGGTCCTGCTTCCATTGTTTCTTGTTGGCAACTTCGATATTATGCTATTATGTTGAAAATCATCTATCAAATTGTGGCATACATCATCAGTTCTCATATCCTTATACTTCACAACAGAATTGTGACGCTGAAAGGAAACACCGTCACATTGTGGAGACTAGTCTTACTTTTTTTTTTCAAGCCAATTTACCTTTAAAATATTGGGTTTATTCTTTTTCTTACAACAACATTTTTAATTAGTCGAATGCCTTCTACAACTTTAAATATGAAATCTCCATATTTTAAATTATTTAACTGTGAACCCGATTACAGGAGTCTTCGAGTTTTTGGTTGTAGGTGTTTTCCATATCTTCGAGATCATGGCAAGAACAAATTCTCAAAGAAAACATATCCTTGTGTATTTATTGGCTATAGTCCCAAACATAAAGGCTATAGGTGTTTTTCCTTTTGCTACATCTCAAGGTATCTCTCCAACTCAAAATCTGGAAGTCACTATGTTTCCCGTTCCATTGCTTGTCCTAAACGAGATCATTCTTTGCCTAAAAAAGGAACACAACATCAAGAAAGGGTTGTTCACCATTAGAAATGGACCATTTGCACGAATTGTCTCACCAATGATGATCCTTCTAATATGCATATGGAACCCAACAATTCCCAGGATATGCATCTAGATCTCGACATTATAGATTCTCTTTCAACTAGGGAAAATACACAAACAACGGATCAAGAAACTAATCATGCCATCCATCAAGAAGAGGACACAACTATCACCATAATGAACACTAATGTCATAGGATCTAAATGGATTTTTAAAATCAAATACAAGGAAGATGGTTCTCTTGAACACTATAAGGCACACCTTGTTGCTCAAGGGTACACCCAAGTTGAAGAATTGGACTACGACGAAACCTATAACCCCGTGGTCAAAGCAACCACCATTCGTCTTGTCATCGCTATTGCCACCTCTTTAAATTGTGAAATGAGATAACTTGACATCAAGAATGCTTTCCTTCATATGTACATGAAAGAAACAGTTTACATGAAGCAACCCTTGGTTTCAAAGACTTCGCACATCCTGACTTTGTGTGCAAATTGGATAAATCTCTCTATGGTCTTAAACAAACACCACATGCTTGGTTTAATAGGCTTTCTAACTATTTTCTTTACTTTGGTTTCATTTGCAGTCTTGTTGATCCATCTTTATTTATTTTTCATCAAAATAATATTACTCTTCTTATGCTTATTTACGTTGATTATATTGTGCTAATTACAGGTAACAACACCAAATTCATTCATGACCTCATCAATCAACTTAGCATAAAATTTGCTCTTAAAGATTTGGGTACGCTGCATTACTTTCTTGGCATCGAGGCTCATCACACTTCTCATGGTGTCTCTCTATCTCAAAGTCAATACGCCAAAGACCTCTTCCTACGAGCCAAACTTCAGGACTGCTCACACTTCAAAACACCCATGGCAATCAAAACTCAACCTACTGCTCAAGACTCTAAGACTATTGATGCCACTGATTACTGATGCTTGGTGGGTGCTCTACAATATCTCACTTACACAAGGCCAGATATTGTTCACATCGTTAACAAAGTTTGTTAAAAACTCCAAAGTCCAACCAACGGAGACATGAAGGCAGTTAAGCGCATTCTCAGATATGTCAAAGCCACTCTTCACTATGGCACGACTTTTCTAAAACATAGTCCAATGACTCTCTATGGATTTTATGATGCTAATTGGGACGAGTGTCCAACCACTCGACGAAGCACAACTAGTTACTGTGTATATCTTGGGGCTAATTTCATCTCCTGGTGCTCCAAGAAACAACCCACTGTTTCTCGCTCTAGCTCCGAAGTCGAGTATCAAGATCTAGCACCTACAATGGTGTGAACCTTTAATTTTTCACCCTCCGGCATACAACCAAACCCTAGAGACACCTAGGCTCGGTAAACAGACCTCCGGAAGCCAAAATTGCCAAATATCGCCAAAATCCTAAAATTTGAGAATGTGAGCCTCTGGACCTAGGCCCTATCTCTCAAGCCTCTGAACCATCCTTAGATCATCCAAGATTGAATAAGAAGCACAATTCAATTAGAATCATGAAAAACGAAGTTGAAATGGGTCAAAATGGCGAAAATCGGTGAAACCGGACAACTAGTGACCGCACAGGCCACTTTGGTGATCGCACACGGGCTGTGCAGTTCCACATAGACTGTGTGTGGTTCAAAAGTGGCCTTATGCGGTCATCACTTAGCCTATGCGGTCACCATAGCTTATGTGCAGTCTCGAAAGCTCCGTGTGTGGTCCCAAAACTCCCGTGTGTGGTTTTAAGCGTCAGAACACCAAACCCACATCGAAACTTTATGTTTTCAACCTCCAAACTTCTTCCTATATAAAGGAGACCTCCCAGCTCATTTGACACCTGGAAATTTCTTGATCACCCACTGATCTCAAAGCAAGCCAAAATACTCTTTTCAGCTTGGTCTGAAAGGAACGAGCTCCCTAGTTCTAAAGTTTCTTTTTTCTTGCTTTGCTATTACTCATTGCTTTGCAAAGCAAGATTGAGTTGCAAATTCTCGAGCCGACCCATTAAGTCAAAAGTTTTTTGCTGTTCGAAGCAAGCAGCCGCCCGCCATCTAAGGCTAGTCTGCCACCTACCTAGACAAGCCTCCTTCAGCCTAAGATATTTATTTTCTTTCTTTTTCTTTTATTTATCATCTAGTTTTTGTTTTGTTTCCTTTAGTTTTATTTTCTTTTTATTATTCTTTATATTGTTTTGTCTGCTTTATTATTTTTCCCTTTATAGTTTCTTTGCATATTCCTTTTTCTTTCATCCTCTTCTTTTAATTATTTCTTTTGCATAATTTATTGCTTTCCCCTTTTCTTTGTATGCTCCCTTCTCTTTCAATCCTTTTCTTTAGTTAAATCACTTTAGAAGGGCATGTTAATTAGAATATGAATTAATTAACTTGTTAATCAATTTGAATCAATGTTTTTTGTTTGTTAATTAAAATCTGAAATAATTAACAACTTGGTAATCAATTAAATTGGTTAAATCAATTAATCAACCCTTCTTTTAATCAATCAATCTGAAACATGATAAAAGGCTCAAACTAAACAAATTCCCTTCGAAAGAAGGGCGAACTACGTGGATTTTGATTCCCATTCGAAGGAATACGTAGGCATGCTTGTCTAAAGCATCAAATCTAATTAAAATAAACTTTCTTCCTCTTTCACTTTCTTCACATAGTTTAGGTTTTGTGTTTTCTTTTGTTTCTTTGATTATTCATTTAATTTTGGGGAATATGTAACTCCCCTAGAACCCATAAGGGCTAGAGGGAGTATCCCCTAATTTGGTTTATGTTGTAAATTTAATATTTCTATTATTATCTTTAGTTAATTCTTTTATTGCTTTTATTACTTCTTTTACTGATTTACTTTAATTCATGCATATTTAATTATTCATTCATTTATAACTGTTCATAAAATTTATTTTAAGCCATTAAGCATTAAACTTGCCAAATTAATTAAATGAACCGAAAACCTAGTCCCCGAATCATCTTTGGTAATCAAGAGCTAGTGAAATTTTTCATTGGAATATAATTTGAGTCATTTAATTGGGTTTTTCCTTAACTTTTCTCAAATAAAATAAAATTAAGATGGCGACTCCTAATGCACCTTTCAAAATCAATCAATCTGAACCCGAAGATTTCATCGTGAGTATAAATCCAAATGAGCATTTAGATCCCCCTTTAGCGGATCGGACTGGTGCTCGGACAAGGCCTCACAATAATATATATTATTTAAACCATTTTAGTTACATTTTTTTTATTTCCAAACAAATATCTTGATTCATTATATATATATTTTTTAATTTGTTAATTTAATATATATATATATATATATATATTCAATACTCAATTCTTTATTAAACATATTATAATTAACCAAAATTTTAAATAATGAATTTCATAAAATATTTTTTATTATATCATTCTAAATAGTAATATAAAATATAAATAATTGTATTTTCTTATTAAAGCGGAATTTAAAAATTAATAGAAAGTCAGGTTGTTACATAGTAGAGGCATGTGAAGGGTCCTGTGTACAATCAGAAGAATCGAAGATCGGTATAGGTGTCACGGGGGTCGTCGATCCTGATAAAACACTAGTGGGATGCGGGACTAGCGCTGAAGATGTAGATGGTGTCTCCGATGCCGATGGGGGAGCACCTATGGGAGTCGGGACCGACGCTAAAGTCGAAGGCATAGCGTTACCATGACCTCTACCATAATGGGTCCCACATCCTACTAATCAACTACTCATCCTAAATTACCTGAAAGACGAGAAACATTTAATTGAAAAATACCAGTATCTTTCGATTGAAGTTATGAACACAACATAATTTAAGGCAAATAAATGAATTTAAAAAAAATTCATGCGTTTAATTTATTAATAAAAATAATATCACCACATAAACCTCTAATCACTGTCACTAGTGTCTTCAAGGTCCGATTCTTCAATTGATGACGTATCGGATTGCGTTTCTAGTTCTAGTTTGTCATCGAAAACTTGATCATCCTCTTCAATTTCTATTATATCACCCGTAGGATCATTCAAGGATGATATCGGTGCTTCTTCATCTCCACTAATGGCGTGGATTTTGATTTCATCCTCTTGGAATGGTGGGGATTCATGTATAACTAAAGCATTAGAAGAGCTTTCTGGTATATCAATGATACCTCTTGGTCTGATTTTGGTAACGACGTACCAATCCTACTTGTCACACCGTAAACTGAGGAATGTGCAATAATAAACTTGAGCAGCTTGTGAGGCAAGGACAAAAGGTTCATATCTATTAAATCTTCGTCTACAGTTGACTTCTACTAATTTGTACTCCGCATGAACCTTCATCCCAACGTTTCGTGTCGAATCAAACCATTCACACTTGAAAAGTATTGTGCGTTTGACAGGCCAATTAAGATATTCCACCTGCACAACCTCAATCAACCTACCGTAATAATCATTTTCGCAGTCATCATATATTGATCCTTTAATGCACACTCAATTGTTCATAGACCTTCTTACAGAACTAACACCTTCAATTTAGAACTTATACCTATTCACAATATATCCCAAGTATGTTATAACAAGTTTCAATGGGCCTTTGGCAAGGTCTTTTATGAAATCATTATCGACATTATTATTTTTGTGTGCCTGTATTGCAGAAAATTTCATCAGAAAGGTTCCTTATAACTTATATTGCAATTTGACTACTTAGGCAAAAGACTCACATATTGTTTGAACCATTCAGCGAATTCAATTTCAAGTTTCCTATCCACTTCCTCATCAAAAATGTTGGGTGAACTTTGCCTTAATGCATCAGTGTAAATCCTATATATTAAGATCAATAAATATAGTAACCAATTATATAGGCGTAATTATCAACAAGATTTTTGTGTATTACCTGATGAAGGGTTCCACTTTAGTGCAATTAAGCAAAATATAATTCTGAGTATCCTTGTATTTATCCCCAAACATGAATCTCATTTTCGATCTTCCAAAAGCTCGACACGGATATATGAAAATGGACAAGTATCTTTCATCTTCATGTCTTTCATTTAATCCACCGTCATCATGGCGTGAAACGTTTTGATTCCTCATTTGTACATGGTCCTCGAAGTAGTGAGAACAAAATGTTAAGGCTTCTTGAACCACATAAGCATTGCTTATTGATCCTTCAACGTGAGCCTTATTCTTCACATTATTTTTCAACTTTCTAAGATACCTAATACAATTCACAACATTTAATTTCAATGATTGATATCTTTCATATATTTAAAATAGGTCTATGTAAAAATTTACCTATCGAATGGATACATCTATTGGTATTGAATTGGTCCGGTTATCCTTGCTTCATATGGTAAGTGGACTGGGAGATGTTCCATTGAATCGAAAAAATTTGGTGGGAAAATACGCTTTAGTTTACAAAGAATTATTGGAATCTCTTTCTCAAGTCGGGCCATATCTTCATTTCTTATAACTATTGTGGTTAGATCTTTGAAAAATAAACTTAGTTCCGTGAGTGCTTTCCACACATGTTGAGGCAGTAGTTCATGGAATGCAATCGGTACTAACCTCTGCATAAACACGTGACAGTCATAACTCTTCATACCTAACAACTTGAGCTTCTACATTTCAACACATCTGCATATGTTTGATGCATATTCGTCTAGGAATTTTAGGTTTTTCACCCACTCACACAATGCTGACTTTGATTGTTTGTTAAGAGTGTAGCACACTTTCGGACATTTACCCATGACATTTGACCATTCAAGCTCCGGGCGCCGATAATAATCATTCAACTCTTGTCTGGATTTCATTGTGTCTTTTGTCTTTCCAACTACATTCATCACAGTGTTGGATATATTTTCAAAAATAATCTTCTCAATGTGTATCACATCAAGGTTATGCCTAATTAGATTAGTACTCTAATAAGGCAAATCCCAAAATATGCTCTGTTTCTGCCAACCATACATTTTACTAATCAGAGCATTGATTTTTGCTACACCTTCTTCTGTTACCTTCTTGAGTCTCAAATGGTCTATGATGTCTAGTAATTTCGTTCCAGACCTTATTAAAGGTACATCCTTCGTCACTACCTGATTCTTACGGAATTCGTATTTGTTCCTCCTAAAATGATGGTCTTGTGCCAAGAAATTTCTGTGATTATCAAATCAAGATTGCTTACCACTTTTGGATAGTGTAAATTGATTCATCCATATAGTAAGGACACGTTAATCATCCAGCAGTGCTCCAACCAGATAACATTGAAAAAGCCGAAAAGTCATTGATTGTCCACATAAGCGCTACTCGTATTTGAAAATTCTGCTTCAAAGATATGTTATATGATTGAACCCCACCTCCCATAACATCTTCAACTCTGATATCAGTGGTTGCAAGAAAATATCTAACTTCTCTTTAGAATTCCTAGGACCCGGTATCAGTACTGTTAGAAACATCGAAGCCTCCTTCATGCACATCTAAGGAGGAAGATTATATACGATCAAAATGACTGGCCATAATGAGTATTGTTGGCCTGATTGATCGAAAGGTTGAAAAACATCAGTGTATAGCCCAAGTCTAACATTTCTGATGCAAAATTTGGAAGCAAGTCATTGAAATGCTTCCAAACAATAGAATTAGATGGATGACGCATGACATCATCTTCAACCTCATGCTCTGTATGCCATCACATGTCATTTGCTGACGCATTCAATACGTACAATTTAGTAACTATGGTGTCAAAGGAAAATACAACATCGTCTTAACCGGTACAAGGGTCCTCCTACTCGTATTACCATCATGTTCTCGTGAGCGCATGTACCGTTGAGTGCCATATACCTTACAACTAGTCAATTATAAATCTTCTTCCCATTATATCATGCAACTATTAGTACAGTTGTTAATATTTTCAACCGGTAGGCTGAGCCCTCGCACCATCCTCTTAGTCATGTAAAAGTTATCAGGGACAAATATATCGTCTGGCACGACCTCTTTAATTATTGACGTGACTGCATCAAATGCCTTTTCAGACAAGTGGTGTTCGGACTTGACATTCAACAATTGAGCTACAAGAGAGAGTTGCAAATTCTTTTTACAATCAGACCACAATTCATGATTCACAGCATTAAGCATATCATAAAACTTCTGCGCCTTCGAATTCTGTGGTTCTACCATTACATCCGGATACAGAATGAAATTAGGCCCAGCCACATCCATCACCATAGCCTCATATGAATTTTCATATCCTGTTGAAAAATCTACATCAACCCCAATATTGTGACTGGGCTCCCCGAAAAACTCCATCTCCCCGTGTCTTGTCCATACATAATAGCCCGACACAAATCCATTTCTCAGGAGATGGAATTTGACAGTGTCAACTTTCCAGTACGCTTTGTTTTGACACTTTCTAATACTACAAGGACACTTAATCTTTTGTCCATCCATGCACTCCAGATGACTACAAGCAAAATCAATAGATCCTTCCAACCCTCGTACAAAATCAAGGTTAAGAAGCCCTTCTTTTAGCCTAGCATACATCCATGAACGATCCGTATTCAATTTTTCGACCTCTATTTTAAGGGACAATTATCAGTGGTTGACTAATATTAGATTGCGAGTTTCAAACAATACTATAGTCCAAGGGAAAAATCCGGCAGAGTTTCTCCTAAAACTAGACTAAAACCCCTAAAAAGGAATAACTAACACAAATATTCTATATATGAATCCAAAAATTTCAATCATCAACCCAATCTTATTTAATATTTCATTCATATGGTTAAATATATTTTACCAAAAACAAAAAGGGTTAATTTTATTTTTCTAGCATTTCTCTTCACGAATTAAATTTTTTTTTCTTATTTTATTTTAATTTTTCAACAGTCAACTATTTCCTCGAAATTAAAAAAAAAACAGAAAATCAACAACAACAAAAAAAAAAAAAAAAAAAAAAAAAAAAACTAAACCAAAATCAACAGAGAACTACAAAAATTGCAAAGGAAAAGCAACAGAGAACTAAAAAAATATAACATGCATTAAAAAATAAAAAACTAATAAAATCAAATTAAACGAAAATCAACATTAACACTAAAAGATACCAATCGAAATTCATATACCAAACAAAATTAAACAGAGAACTAAATAACATGCATTAAAAGAATCATAAAAAAAAAACTAATAAAATTTTCAATACCTGGCAGTAAAATGAAGACCGGCTGAGGAAAACCAACGAAGGAGGATCTGCGAACACTGGTGAACCAAGCAGCAGTAGAAGAGGCAGACGATCTGAAAGACGGCGTAGAGATATGTGTAGAGAATAGAAAAGAGGAAGAAATAGAAAGTAAAGGAGGAAGACGATCTAATTCTATTTTAACCTAACTTAACGATGCCCTTAGTGACGCCAATTGGCGTCGCTAAGGCTGAATTCATTAAGTGAAACAGCATGAATCTTGTCATTTCACTAAAACAATCTTAGCGATGCGGAATAGGGTGTCGCTAACAAAAAGCGCGTCGCTGACATTAACAAGGCGTCGCTACATGCTTTGCCATATCACCGTATCAATTTGGAGGGAACTTGGCGCCAACTGTAGCAACGCATTTTAGATGTGTCTGTGAGGCCCAAGCACCTGGTCTAGTCCGCTAGGAAATCTGAATGCTCTTTTAAGTCCGATCTCACGATTTAAAACAACTATCGCTTTATTTGGTAAATTGATTTGATTTTTCGAAAAATAATTCGGGAGTCACCACCCTAATTTATTTTAATGGAAAAATTAAGGAAAATCCCAAGATTGACTCCAATTTATTAATTTCTCGATTAATTTACCTAAGGATAAAATCACTAATCTTCGAACTAAATTGAGTTTGGGGATTAGGTTTTTTGTTTTAAATAATCTAAATTTGGCTCCTAAGTTTAATTTGACTTAAAAATTGATTTCTTGAATGACGAGTATAAATGACAGAATTATAAGTGCATGGAGAATTGAAACCGAGTAATTTAAACATCTATAAGTAAATGAGAGTATTTCCTCTATTCTTTTAAGAGTACTAGAGAAATCACATGATTGCTCTTTTACTCCAAAATAATTATTTAACTAATTAACTTATAGGAAAGCTTAAATTGATATTTACATTGAAAATAAAAGCGGAAGAGGATTAATTGGGATTTGGATTTAAGGCTTGGATTTAAATTCCAAGTATGCCTACGTATCCTATTGAATGGGGATTGAAACCCACGTAGTTCATTCCACGATGAGGTGGAGGGGTTTAGGGATTGATCTGATTGATTTGATTTGATTTGATTTTGGGGGTTTTGGAGTTGGTAAGAGAAGACGTTGTATCTTCTCTTGGGAGATTTTGAGTGGAG
Organism: Vernicia montana; assembly: GCA_949750685.1. Taxonomy (NCBI): domain Eukaryota; kingdom Viridiplantae; phylum Streptophyta; class Magnoliopsida; order Malpighiales; family Euphorbiaceae; genus Vernicia; species Vernicia montana. The sequence goes on along the minus strand of CATKHJ010076076.1, from coordinate 1,662 downwards.
CAGAGTGTTTTTTCGGACCGAAGTTCTATTTTACCGGCCTCAAAAATTGGAGATCTTACTCAAAGAGAGTAGATTTAATTAATTAATTGACTAAAATGATTAATTAATTCAAAGTGATTGATTAATTAAAAAAAATTAATTAATTAATTGAAATGATTAATTAATCTAAAATTAATTAAAATCAAAGAGAAATTAATTAATTTAGGGGCTACTCAAATAGAGTATGAGAAATTAATTAAAGAGAGAGAGAGAAGCAAGTGGATAACTATCAACACAAGCTTGAGGGGTGAAGAAAAATGAAGAGTGGGAAGGCCTATTTATAGGCAAAGTGATGCGGGGGTATTTTGGGCATTGAAAGAGTGAAAATACCAAAGGATAGAGGGGTTTATAGGTGAAAAATCAGGTTGAAAAGGGCAAAAAAGGAATTTTTGCGCATAGGGGGACCAACCGCCGGGACAGGCGGCCGATCCGCCAGGGGTCTGCGAGGAGCCTCTGGGCCTTTCGGCGACTCCACCGGACTAGTCGGCAGATCCACCAAACCATCTTGTGGATCCATGATGCATGTGTCAACGGGTTAAGGAGGATCCGCGCAGATACCCAGAGGCTCCGCCGGCTTGTCCGGCGGTCACCGCTAGGATAACCAAAGGCTCTGAGCAAAGTTCTGGCGGATCCACCGGTTACCCCGGCGGATGGCGCGCCTATCTGTACTGGCAGGCTAGTTTTCAGGGTTTTCAAGTTTTCGAGACTTCCGGGTTAGTTTTTGAGGCTTTAGGGATTCTAAAAAATTATCGGTCAGTGTCGGTGGATTTGAAATTAATTATCGGATAGTTTGGCAGTCAGTTTTGGGAAAATTCTGGTCAATTTTGGAAATGTAAGTATCCTTGTAGTATTATGCCTGAAAATCCTTTTTTTTTCGAGGGGGCACTACCCTCTTGACCCTTACCCATTAACGGGCTAGCAGAACCATCGTATGCATAGCGCACTAATCTTAGCAGGTGTCAAACTACGGCCGCATCAAGAGAGTGCAAAATTGAGGGTTCACAGTGTAGCTAAATAGCAACACCATTGGCGTCCTTACTTGGATGCAACAATTACCGCCAAAATTTGGTGCCACATATAGCGACGTCGTTTTGGCGTCATTAATTTTTTTCTTCGTAATGGCATCCCTAATCGCGTCACTACAAAAACAAATTCAATTTCGTCTCTTTCGCGTCACTATGGTGTCGATAATTAGCGACACTTGGTGTGCGTCACAATATGGCGTCGTTATTCTAATGATTTCTTGTAGTGTATATATGTATGTGTATATATGTATATATGTATGCATAACGCACTAATCTTAGTAGGTGTCAAGCTACGGTCGCATCAAGAGAGTGCAAAATTGAGGGTTCATAGTGTAGCTAAATAGCGACACCATTGGCGTCCCTACTTGGATGCAACAATCACCACCAAAATTTGGTGCCACATATAGCGACGTCGTTTTGGCGTCATTAATTTTTTTCTTCGTAATGGCGTCGCTAATCGCGTCACTACAACAACAAATTCAATTTCGTCTCTTTCGCATCACTATGGCGTCGATAATTAGCGACACTTGGTGTGTGTCGCAATATGGCGTCGTTATTCTAATGATTTCTTGTAGTGTATATATGTATGTGTATATAT
>CATKHJ010076069.1:0-10011 GCA_949750685.1 Vernicia montana | reverse complement strand
AATCCTCTTTGGTAATCGAGGCTAGTGTACTTTTTCTATTGGACAATAATTGGAGTCATAAAATGGGTTTTTTTTCCTTAACTTTTTCCCAATTAAAAAATAAATTAAGGTGGCAACTCCCAAAGTCAATTTTCAGAAATCAACCAATCCGGACTTGAGGGTTCCATTATGAGACCAGACCCGAATGAGCATTTCGATCCCCTCTAGCGGATCGGACCGGTGCGCGGGCGAGGCCTCACAATGGTATGATAACCAGGCTTCCTTCTCACCTCATTGATAACAGATATAATTATCTCTCCATCACTCATATCCAGCATTGATGCAAGTGTGGCTAAGGCATCTACAAATTGATTCTTAGCCTGGGGAAAATAATGGAATGACAGCTCATGGAAGTTTTCTGCAAGGTTTTCCAATCGGTTATCATAAGGAACCAAACGCTCCTCTCATATCTTCCATTTGCCAAGAGCTTGGGACACAATCAGATTCGAATCCCTATAAACCTCCAAGTAATCAATCCTCAGATTCACAGCGATTTCCAATCCGTTTATGTAGGCTTCATATTCAGCTTCATTATTTGTCACTTCAAATGCTAACTTGACAACCATGGGTAGGCTTTCTCCCTTAGCGGTAACTATGACAATTCCAACACCATAACCCTTGTTGTTTGCTGCACCATCAAAGAAAAGCTTCCAGACTTCAGGTTTAAGTTTCATGATATTTTCATAAGGAAATTTCGGCTCAGACCATTCACCGTCTATAGGGGCTGCAGCTAATTGATCTGCTATCACACTCCTCTTTATGGATTTCCTTTGGACATACCTCAAATCATAAACTGCTAGAACAGCCATCCATATTGCCATCTTACTCTCAAGAATCAACCTCTCCATAAGGAATTTCAAGGGGCTCTTATCAGTAAGTACATGAGTAGTGTAGGAGCTCAGGTAATGCTGAAGTTTATGACAAACCCATACCAAGGTAAGGCATATCTTTTCAATCTGGTTATATTTGAGTTCATGGGCGAGCAGACACTTGCTTAAGTAATAAACGACAGTTTCTTTGTAGGAGTCAGGGGTATTTTGAGCAAGCATTGCCCCCATAGCTTCTTAGGTGACAGAGAGGTATAATAGTAATGGCTTATCGAGTCTGGGTGGTTGCAGGACAAGAGGGTTCAGGAGGTATTCTTTAATTGCCTCAAAAGCTCTCTTGACAGTCTTCGTTCCATTGTTTATAGGCTCCCTTCTTCAACAATTTGAATATGGGCCTACACACATCAGCCAACTGAGAGATAAATCGACTAATGTATTAGAGTCGTCCCAAGAAACCTCCAATCTCCTTTTCTATCTTTAGAGGTGGCATCTCTAGAATTGCTTTCAACTTGGCTGGATCAACCTCAATTCCCTTTTTACTGACCAAATACCCGAGGAAAACTCCTGATAATGCACTAAAGAGGCATTTTGCAGGATTCAGTTTCAAATTATATTGGTGAAGTATAAGGAAGAATCGCCTTAATGCTTCTAAGTGCTGTTTCAGATTTTATTACCATAACATCCATATACACTTCAACATCTTTGTGGATCATGTCATGGAAAATGGTGGTGGCCATCCTCTGATAAGTCGCCCCAGCATTCTTCAACCCAAATGGCATTACCCTATAACAATATGTACCCCATTCGGTCATAAAAGTAGTCTTTTCCTTATCTGGTGGATGAACTTGGATTTGGTTATAACTAGTATACAGGTCAGTCAAAGAGACTACTTCAGAATCTGCCATGCGGTCAACTAATAAGTCAATGTGTGGTAGCGGGAAATCATCTTTTGGATAGGCTTTGTTCAAGTCCCGATAGTCAATGCACATTCATACTTTACCATCCTTTTTTGGAACTAGAACAATATTGGCTAGCCATGAGGGGTATATGATCGGCTTTATAAACCCATTATCTAGCTGTTTGGTGATCTCTTCTTTGATTGGCAAAGACCATTATGTATTCAGTCTTCACAATTTCTATTTGATAGGCTTCATATGTTCATAAGTAGGAATCTTGTGCACTGCTATTCTTGGATCTATCCCAGTCATATCCTTAGGAGCCCATGCAAAATAGTTAACAAACTCTTGGATCAACTTGACAGAGCCATCCCTATTATAACATGCAGATGCAATAAATGTAGTTTTAGGATTTTCATTGGTGCCAGTATTGATTGGTTATTTCATTTGTCTCTTTTTTTGATGTATTATTCAAATTAGATTCAAGAGATGAAAAAGGAACAAAAGACACATGATCATAAAAGGAAAATTCAAACTTCTTATTGCGGATAAAAAGACCATTATCCATGGTTACATCAAAATTGAAAGAATGAAGGATGACTATTTACAGACTCAAAAGAAGAAAATGAAGGAAAATACTCAAGAGACTCTGGGTCAGACTTTGGCTATGATAAGGCTTCTAAATGGCTATCTCCTCTTCACTGTCAATCATGTGGACCTGCTCAAAGAGAGTGGTCTTTTTAAGTTGCTTGAGGATGGGGTCTTCATCAGGTTTAAGACTCCCTTTTATCTTTAGAGCTGGAGGTGGGATAGGTTGTATAGGTGATTGATTGATGTCGCTCAGGTCAAGTACATAGCAAAAATTAGAACCTGATCGAATCAAGGAGATAGGATCAACTTCAAGGTTAGAGGTGGTGATAAAGTTGACTTGGTGACCTGAAAGTGGATTGGTAGAAATGTTTGGGCTTTGGTTGGGGAGCAATGATGTCTCCAGTATCAATGAAGTCTTGGATTTTGTTCCTTAGAGTTCTGTATGCATTAGTTTTATGGCCCTTTCCTTAGTGATAGTCACAATATTCACTGGGGTTGTAAGTTTTGGGCAGTGGATTAGGAGGTGCTCTTGGCTCCAAGGGCTTGATTATCTTGGCTTCTAAAGCTTTCTTGTAAACAAAGACAAAGGGGATTTGCAAATCAGTAAAGGTATTACGTCTCAATTCCAAGGGATGCTGGCTGGTGATGGTAGCTGCCTCTGTACTCTCCCATTCAGCGAAGGTGAGGGGAGTGCATATGTCACTCTTCTTACTCCTTTTTTCCACTGTGGGAATTTTTTCTAACGCATTACGTTTTACGGCTTTCTTAATGGTTGGTCGGGTAGGATTTTCCTTTCTTTGAAAAGGATTCAAAGAAAAGGACAAGTCGGTGTCAAGGATTGATGGCATGATAGAGGCCAGGATGGCATTGGTGTTTGAGATTAGCAATGTGAGGTTATGGGTTAAATCAATAGTAGGAGCAGCATTAGTGGACTTAGCTTGGTTCATTATTCCCCTCACCTCATCGATGATAAGTTGGCATTGAAGACTTATGGCATTACTGGAAGCAGTGGTGAGATGGACCAACATACTGTTGAAGCTGGCCTACTAAATGGTTAAAGCCTGGTTGAAATTGGCTTGTTGAGCATCAAGGGCAGAGTTGAGAATGACTTGAAAATTCTCCTTTTACTTTTTAAAGAGGCCGGTGAGAAGGGTGTTCATGATATCCATGTTGACTGAGTTGGCCATCGGTACCTTATGAGGCAAAATAGAGAGGGGTAAGTGTTTGACTCACAAAATGGGGACGAAATCATGTTTCAAGATGATCACAGACTTTTGAGTGGTGATGGATGGATTAGGGACTTGGGCTAGCCACTTCTTTTTTTTTTTGGGAAAATGGACTCTCCACTTTGTTCAAGGTCCTTGGTTTTATGCATGTATGCATGAATGTATGAATGAAAAATCATTTCATGGATATGCAAAATATGCTTCAGTTAAGATACATACAACCTAAGGTCCAAGTTCTAGATCCACTACATGAAAGGGTAAGGGTGGCTTGGATTAGGGTACCCGTCACACTGGAGTAGCGATATACCTAACCACATGTGAGTCAAAGAGCCTCGTGTGGGTCTAATTGTATGTGCATAGTCATAAACGTCGTGGGGTGGATGATTTCACTATTGGCAAGCAGACCTAAGAAAGGTTTCCCACTCGATGTTACTTTCTATCCATTGTTTTCCTAAGAAATCTAGGTTGAAAGGCAAGAAGCCTATGCAAGTGATGCATAAAAGCCATTTTTGCATTAAAAGTGCCAAACTTTTTTTTAAACCAATTAGTAATCCTTTTATTTTCTTCATTAAAAAGAAGGTGGTCCCCAGTGGAGTCGCCAACTGTAAGGCCTCGCTCGAGCACCGGTTCGATCCGCTAGAGGGGATCCAAAATGCTCATTCAGGTTTGAATTCACGATGGAACCCTCGGGTTTAGATTGGTTGATTTTGAAAAGTGTTTTGGGAGTCTCCACTTTAATTTTATTTTATTTGGGAAACGTTAAGGAAAAACCCAATTAAATGGCTCCAATTATATTCCAATGGAAAAAAAAGTGCACTAGCCCTCGATTACCAAAGAGGATTCGGAGACTAGGTTTTTGGTTCATTTAATTAGTTTGGCAAGTTTAATGCTTAATGGCTTAAAATAAATTTCATGAACAGTTATAAAAGAATGAATAATTAAATATGCATGAATTAAGGTAAAGCAATAGAAGAAGTAATAAAATCAATAAAAGAGTTAAATAAAGAAAGCAATAGAAATGTTAAATTTACAACATAAACTGAATTAGGGGATACTCCCTCTAACCCTTATGGGTTCTAGGAGAGTCATACATTCCCCAAATTAAATCAATAATCAAAGAAACAAAAGAAAACACAAAACCTAAACTATGTGAAGAAGGTGAAAGAGGAAGAGAGTTTATTTTAATTGGATTTAATGCTTTAGACAAGCATGCCTACGCATCCTTTTGAATGGGAATCAAAATCTATGTAGTTCGCCCTTCTTGCATAGGGGGTTGTGAACCCTCAAAATTGCACCTCTAGATGATCATATTTTAGTTACAAACTCATAGGATCAAATCGGGCTCAAATCGGATCAGAAACGGGCTAAAACGGACCAATTTAGAGTCAAGCCGATTCAAACCAGGCGGTGGGCCGAATCAGACCGGCACCGCCCAGGCGACACGCTAAGCGTGCCACGTGGATTATGCCGCTTGCTTGCCGACATGCCACTGGTGCCGCCGGCCGACTCCTGGCTGTCCCCTCCCTATAAATACCCCCTTTGCCTTCTTCAGAACAAGTACCAGAAAAAACCAAAATCGAAATTATACTAATTAGCAATCTAAAGCTCTGTTATTTTCAAAAATACAAAAATTAATTTTCCATATTCAAATTTATCACTTACCAAAGTTATTTTACTTTAAAAGTTATTATTATACTTTTGCAATTCTCGATCCAAAATGGTGCTCAGATCCGGAGCCAAGCTCGCCCCATTCTCAAAAAAGCCAAGAAAAGCAAAGGTATAATTCCTTTCTCTTGCATTTTTTTAATTCTAAATTCAGATCTAGAATTTATCCTGTTATCATACTTTATTTTGATCAAAATCTAAAAAGGTCTAAATCTTATTAATTTAAAATCTAAATTAAATTAATAAATTGTGATTCAAACTCTTTTTATCATAACCCCTCCTTCTCAATAAGGGAGAACTGCGTGGGGTTTGAATCTCATTCAAAGTGATACGCAGGCATGCCAATCTTTAAGGCATCAACTCCAAAATATTTTAAATAATATTTTCCTTTCTACTATTTTGCTGCCTTATATTTATTTTTGTCCTTTATTTAATTAATTGAGGAATATATGTACTTTTCCTAGTACCCATAAGGGCTAGAGGAAACATCCTCTGTCTTATTTGCTTTTATAATTTATTTATGCTTTTTCATATAATTGTCATTCATATAATATTTACATCATTTATGATTATTACATTCATCACTGTTACTATTGTTCATTCATACATAAAAATTACCTTTTTATAAAGTTATTTTGAATTCTAGCCAAACAAAAGAAATTAAACTGTTTATTATCAAAACCTGATCCCCGAGCCTTATTTGGTCACTCATGGATTAGTGCTTTTCTATTAGAATAAAATATTCCAATATGAATATTTTGGAGTCAATTTGAATTGGGTTTTCCTTTAATTTTCCCAATTAAAATAAATAAAATTGAAGTGGCGACTCCCTTTTTTCAATGACAAATCATACAAATTTTTTCGAACTCATAGCGGGTTCCAGATTGTGTGGAGTTTCTCTCGAAGAGCATTTCGATTCCTTTTAGTGAATCGGACTGGTGCTCGGGTGAGGCCTCACAGTTGGCGACTCCACTGGGGAAATTTAAAATCTTTTTTCAAATAAAAGATAAAAGAGGATTACTTTTGATAACAAACAAAGCTTGGCTTTTGTTCAAAATAACTTTTCATGCATCACTACATGTGGACTCCTTGTCCAAAACCCTATTTTCCTAGGAAAACAAAGGATAGAAAGTAACATCGAGTGGGTAACCCTCCTTGAGTCTATTCGCCGATAGTGAAATCATCCAGTCTGCAACAAATCCTTTAAATCCTTTTTAAAGGTGTAATGAGTATGCACGTACCGCTGGACCCATGTGAGGCTCCTTGACTCATATGTGTTTAGGTATATAGCTGCTCTAGTGTGACGAGTTCTCTTAAAAACCACCTTTACCTCTGCATCTAGATCAAGAGATAAAAGACCCACACATCAGGGCAATGTCACTTCCTCGACAAGTCAAAATGGAGGGGAAGTAAATGCTTTGACAATAAAAAAGCCTTTCACATTTGAAAGAAGGCAATTTTTTGATTTAGGTGGAGTGCCCCTAAGTGTCATTTATAAAAAGCTGCTCGAAGGAAACATGGTACAACCTCTCCAACCAAGACCTATCCCTAATCCATTACCCAAAAATCATAATCCAAATGAGAGGTGCGATTACCATCAAGGGCCGGGACACAAAACTGACATGTGTAAATCCTTAAGGCACAAAGTTCAAGATCTCATTGATTTAAATGATCTTATTCCACCAAAAGCAAAACCTAACATCACCACATATCCTTTACCCAAGCACACCATAAATGTCATCAATGATTCTGAAGGATTTGACCCTATCTCTTTGATTGAGTCGAATCCCAGTTACTACTGTGTCTTGGATCTTACCAATCTTGTGGAAGAAGTTGATGCTATAACTAGAAGTGGCAGAACTTTGCCAAACCCAAATTCAAGCACTCAACCTATCCAATTCAATCTTGCACCAGCTGATAAAATAAGAGGGAATCTTTAACCAGATGAAGATCCCATTCTTAAACAATTAAAGAAAACCTAGGCAAACCTATCCATTTGGAGTTTAATTCAATCCTCATATCCTTATCGCCAAGCTCTTTGCAAATCATTGAATCAGTGTCATACTCCAATTGATGTTACTCCAGAAAATCTCGTTGCTTCTATAACCAGTGCTGCTAAAGGGGTATCTATTGCCTTTGGTGACAATGACATCCCAGGAGAAGGTTTTAGTCATAATAATGCCCTGTACATCACAGTTATTACTCAAAAGAAGACTGTACCAATGGTTCTCATTGACAATGGTTTGGCCTTGAATGTATGCCCATTAAAAGTAGCCAGTTGTCTGGGTTTAAAAATTACAGATTTCACTCTTTTAGATCAGATCATAAGGGCTTTTGACAACACTAAAGAGAAGTGCTTGGAGTAGCTACAATAGACGTAACAATCGGGCCTGCTATTTTCACTGTTTCTTTTTAAGTAATTGATGTGCCTTCTTGATTTAATCTTTTACTAGGAAGACCTTGGATACATCAAGCAAAAGCAGTTCCATCTTCTCTACATCAGAAAGTCAAATTTCCTTTTAAAAATGGGATTGTTACGGTTAAAGGGGATATGCACGGAAAATCTGACATTCCGAACTATGTCCCCATCTTAGAGATTCAACCAGAAATATCCAATTACCCACTTTCTGGTTTCTCTTTCATCCAATTTATTGAAGGTCAAGAGGGTAAAGAATTCATTTCATTTGATTTTGACCTATTTGGGAACATTGCAGTTGCTAACATGCTCAGAAAAAAGAATTATTTTCCTAGCTTAGGTCTTGGAAGAAGCTAACAGGGCTTGAAATATTTCTCAGATTACCCAGTAGCTAAGCCACCTTTTGGGTTGGGATATGAGCCCACTAATGAGGACCTCTTAGAAGTGGAAGAGCAGACTAAGGAAAAGATAATGGCCCATAGACGAGGTGAGATCTATGACTGGCCCATGCGCCCTTACTTTAAAACCCTGGATGGTCATTTTGTAAAGGAAGGTGACACAGTTCCTTATTGTAGCTTTCCTGAACCTTGGGTCTATCCTATTACTAGAAAACTGATCCTAAGATTTGAAATTTTCTCTAATGTCAAGCTTGAGCCAGAAGATTATCAATTAGTTTGCCTGATTAGTCAAGATTAGGAAGAATATATGGAGGCTAGTCTCTTTGTTGCAGTACTCGTACTCATTTTTGGAGAAGAGGGAGTAGATCCATCCATCCTAATCCATTTTGCCGAGACCAAGCTTCAGAATTGGTCTTTTGAAGAAAACCTTTTACAAATTCCTGAATCAAAGTCCTCATCTAAGTCAAAACTTTTTCCAGACTTGTCTGTTGACTCTGTATCTTCATTTTCTAGTGATTATGATGTAACTGACCTTGAGGGGTCAATTTCCCAACCCCATGTAAATTGGAACCTATCTTCATTCAATAAGAAGTCTTCCTTTTCCTCTTATGATCCTATGTCTTCATTTTTCTTTGATGTTCCAATTTTTAAATCTAACTTAAATAAGACATCGAATGAAAAAAATGAAATAAAAAAAATGCAATTAAAGAGCCAATAAATACTGGTACTCATGATGCACCAAAAACCACATTCATTACATATGCATATATAAATAAGGATCAAACAAAAAAGATCATCAAGGGATTTCAAGACTATTTTGCATGGGTTCCCAAGGACATGACAGGGCTAGATCCAGATATAGCTGTTCACAAAATCTCGGTCTACCCAGATTCCAAGCCAGTTAAACAGAAACTGTGAAGACTCAAAACTGAATGGTCTATACCGATCAAGAAAGAAACTGCCAAGTTACTTGATCATAACTTCATCGAACCCATCTGCTATCCATCCTGGCTTGCCAATATTGTGCCAGTTCCCAAGAAAGATGGCAGGGTCAGGACATGAGTCAATTACAAGGATTTGAACAAAGCATGTCTGAAAAATGATTTTCCTTTACCTCACATTGATCTGCTTATAGACCGAATGGCAGGTTCTGAAATGGTTTCCTTAATCGACTACCTAGCTGCAGGGTATAATTAGATAATGGTTCATCCTCCTGACAAAGAGAAAACAAATTTATCACTGAATAGGGTATATACTGTTACAGAGTTATGCCATTTGGACTAAAAAATGCTGGAGCAACATATCCAAGGATGGCAACCACCATTTTCCATGATATGATGCATAAAGAAATCAAAGTTTATGTTGATGACATAGTGATAAAAGGTGCAACCACTGAAGAACATTTGGAAGCACTAAAGAGATTATTCCTTAGACTCCGCCAGTATAATCTCAAGCTTAATCTGCTAAGTGTGTCTTTGGAGCATTAACTAGAGTATTCCTAGGACACATGGTCAGCAAAAAGGGTATAGAGGTTGACCCTGCAAAATCAAAGACAATCCTGGAAATGCCACCTCTGAAAATTGAAAAGGAGATCAAAGGATTTCTCGGACGCCAATACATTAGTCGATTCATCAATCAATTGGCTGATGTGTTGAAGGGATATTGGGCGCAAGCGCAGCAGAATCGGTAGGTTTGTGAAATCTCAAACATTTTAAAATTTCACAACACCTAGTGGTTGGGTGTTTGTTTCGTAATTGTTCACTTTTTTGTCATGTGAAATTAATCATTTTAGGTGTAATTTGAGCAATTTCATAGCCATTTAGTTTAAATCATATCATTTCATTTGTGTTAGGTTTGAGGAAGGTTTTTACTTTGTTTTTGTAGGAAGTGAATGAAGTTGGAAGGCTCAGCTCCTAGCATCTGTAATCATTCTGAAGCTTGCCTTAGCCCAGT
>CATKHJ010076065.1:0-22616 GCA_949750685.1 Vernicia montana | reverse complement strand
ATATATATATATATATATATATATATATATATATATATATATATATATAGACTTAAACTTGTCTTATATTTATTATTTTATTAAGTAAGAGATGAGATCATTTTTCAATTTTTATTTTTTAAAAAGTAAAAAAAAAAATACACAAATTATTGTGATTAGAGATTTTAAAAGAGTTATATTTAATGGAAAACCCTAGCCGTCTCTCATTCTCCTTTTCTTTCTAGCTCTCCTTTAAGTTTTTTTCTTGAACCACCGCCGATCTTCTCTTTTGATCGGCGGTGGTTCCAATATTTTATGTTAGATTTGATATGAATAGTCTCATCCCTATTGTTGTTATCACATCCACCGCCGGCTACACTTATTCGTCTTCTACTTACGCGTCTTCCTTTACCATCACTCGATACTCCTTCTGCTCGATTTCGATCTCTACCTCCTTGCTTCCGTCATCGCCTCTCCATCTTTGTTTTTACCATTTGCTTGTGGATGAGTTTGTGCTTACTGCTGTTAGGGTGATACTTTTCATTTTATTATTTTGTGTTAGATTGTTTTTTATATTATTTTGTCTTCTCTTGTTGGAAGTTTTGTTATATATTTCATTGTTGGAAGTTGTTTTTTTATTATGACTCTAGTGGTATATCTGTGTACTGTTACGTTTCAAATGCTCGCAAAGAAGACAATGGTTTGTCACATTGTTTCACTATTACAGTCGCAGTTTTTTAAAACCAACTATATGGCAGTTGGATGTTCTGTTGAACATTTGCGATCTGCGAATCAGTTTGTTCTTATTAGGATAGTTGATTCTATGTCAGGTCATTTTCTATTGAAATTTGTATTTGGTCACTGATGATTAATGAAATTAATTTTATTTCAAAAAAATAAAAAGAGAGTTATATTTAGTTTCATTAATTACTATATTAAATAATAACACATAAAAACAATACTTTTCACTTAGACAACAAATTGGTAAAATATTTTTCTTTAATCTAACAGTATTACATTCCACAATCTAGATTAAAAACATTACTCAAATATCATTTTTATTATTAAATTTAAAAACTTGCTTTCTTTGTTTTTTATGAAATTTATCCCTCAAAATAGTTTATAAAATTTGTTATTTTATAGCCCATGTTTAAAAAAAAAAAAAAGAAAGAAAATATTTGGATAGATTTAAGGAGTTTATCTTTAAAAAAAAGCTATTTTTATTGTGTAACTCATTTAAATTTGATGTACCGAAAATATTTAAAATGTTCTTTCATTTTGAAATTTTATATATCAAATAGGTCTTAATTGGATATTAAAATATATTATTGTAATATAATTATACCGTATCACTTAATTATATCATAATAATAGATAAATCAATTACTTTATAATAAGTTTTTACCATTTGATTTTCATGAAAATTTAAAAAAAAAAATTATAAACAACAGTGTCTAATGAGATATATATGAGATTAATAATTTTTTATTTTTAAATTTATTTTTTTTCTTAAAAATATTTTTAATTTCTATACTTAATAAAAATGAATATTTTAATTTAAAAGTGAGTTATATTTTGTCTAATTGAATTTTATATGTCAAATTATTAAATATTAACAACATTAATAAATTTGGTGGTTAAATGTCTAATGGATGAAACTATAAGAATTTAAATGTCTAAAAAAATTATAAAAAAATTAAATAATAGGATAATCTTTTGTATTTTTTGTAAAAAATAATATAAAAAACTAAAAAAGAAGAAATTAAACATGATTTGTGTGGGTATAAGTATTTAAAAGAGTTAAGGGTGGGTGACAATTAACAATTACATAATAATAATTATTTACATGGTAAATCTGTAATATTATTCATTAATAAGGGCGCAAAAGTTTTATTAGTAATTGCTGTGAAGAGGATATTGTTGTCCCTTGCAATTTGGGCATCTATTGTTTCGAAATTTCTTATTTAAAAATTTCGAAATGTAAATGTCTTTTTATCATTTTAATAAGAGTATTTTAGGTATATTGGGTGTCACCATCCATGGTTTTTAAAAATAAAATAAGGATTTTTTTTGCAAAAAAAAATATATATATATATATTATTATGGTAAAGAAGTGATATAAAACTATAAATAATGATGTTAAATTTAATATTTTATATATATATATATAATTTGAATAATAGATTTTAATTTAAATATTTCTCTCAATGTTAAAAATATATATTTAAAAAAAAAAAAAAGACTGCTGCAGGCGCTTTGATTCGCGTGTGCTCTTTCTTTTGCGACCGTAAAGTAGAGACAAAAACTGATAACAAATAAATATTTATTTACTTATTGCTTAAAAAACTCAACAAATATCGGATATGGCTGATCACCGTACTGTCGTCCTTGTCTTTGTTTTTTTTTTTGCCAGGGACCCTCCTTGTCTTTGTTAAGGCTCATAGAATTTTTTTTTTTTTTTTTTTTTTTTTTTGGCGAATGTCAAGGCTCATAGCTCGTAGCTTATTTTAATGCTGTAATTAAATTGAGTCAAGTCAAATTTTAACTTATTCAAGTATTGTTTTATATATATATATTTTTTGAATTTAAATTTGAGTTCGAGCTCGAGTTTTAGATTAAATTTAAAAATTATGTTCAAATTCGGTTCATTTAAGTTTGAGTTTGACTCGTTAATAAATTATCTTGAACTCGATTCATTAATAAATTATAATTGAGCTAAATTCGAACTCGACTCATTTATAATTTATCGAAATATTCAACTTTCTAAATATTTATTTCTAATAAAATAACTATAATAAAAATACTTAAAACTAACACAAAAGCAAAAACATCAAATTAGTGAGAAAAAAAATACAATAATAAAATTGAACATTACATTTATTACAAAAATAGTAATTAATAAAAAAATATTTTTAAAGATTATAATATTATATTATATAATAAAAAAAATTAGATAATGTTAATTAAGAGTATATATATTTTAGTCAAATTAAATTACTAATAAGTTTATAGAAATATTAAAATATATTTTTTTAATGTCAAAATTATTAAGTTAATAATAATAATAATAATAATAATAATAATAATAATAATAATAATAATATACAAGTTTTTTGTTCATAAGCCTATTAATCGAACTGTTCACAAGCTTATTCACGAGTTTATAATTTAACTGTTCACGAGTTTCATCAAGTCGAACTTAACTTTACTAAAATTCGGTTCATTTACTCATCAAGTTTTAAAGTAAGGCTCAAGTTTGACTCGTTTATAAAACGAATCGAATGCGAATGAGCTTTTATCGAGCCGAATACCAAGCCACTCAATTTTAAACTCGAGTTCAAGCTTGAGCTTTGAATCAAACTTAAAAATTATATTTAAACTCTGCTTATTTGAGCTTGAGCTCGTTAATAAATTATCTTGAACTCGATTCATTAATAAATTATAATTGACCTAAACTCGAGCTCGACTCGTTTTGAAACTCATTTATAAATTATCGAAATACTCAATTTTCTAAATATTTATTTTTAATAAAATAATTATAATAAAAATACTTAAAACTAATATAAAAGCAAAAACATACAATTAATGGGAAAAAAAATAAAATTATAAAATTGAGCATTACATGTATTATAAAGATATTAATTAATAAAAAAATATTTTTAAAGATTATAATATTATATTATATAATAAGAAAATATTAGATTATGTTAATTAGAAGTATATATATTTTAGTCAAATTAAATTATCAAAAAATTTATAGGAATATTAAAATATATTTTTTAAGTATCAAAAGTATTAAGTTAATAATAATAATAATAATAATCAAGTTGTTCACAAGTATATTAATCGAACTGTTCGCGAGCTTGTTCACGAGCTTATAATCGAACTGTTTACGAGTTTAATCGAGCCGAACTTAATTTTGCTCAAATTCGGTTCGTTTATTCATCGAGCCTTAAAGTAAAGGTCAAGTTTGGCACGTTTATAAAATGAACCAAATGTAAACAATTTTTTATTGAACTGAATACCAAACCGCTCGCGAACGGCTCGACTCATTTATACCCCTAACTTATGTTGCTTCTGTTTTCACTTTTCAATTCTTTTTGCAACTTCTTGATTTGAGGTTTCTTCATTTTTCAAATTCAGCTTTAATTAATTTGATATTTAATAAAATTAAAAATCAAATGTTAAAAAAAATTAAATTTTACGTGTTAAATAATATAAGTGATAATAATTTTAAATTATAAAAATATTTAAAATTTTAATTACTCATAATATTGAGTATAAATTTTAAGTAAAAAATTATAACTTATCATCATTTTAAATGAATTTTAGTTCAATTGAGATTTTTAAGTGACACTATTATTAAATTATTTAAAATTAATAAATTAAATATTAAATATTTTAATTTTAAATGGTGAATATTGTTATTATGATAATATTTTAGAGATGATTTATAAAAAAAAAATGAATTTGTAATTTTAGTGTTTTAGTGATGTGTTTGGCTATTGGGAATAATGTGCTTGCTATTTTTCACCTATTATAATCGTGTTATTTATTTATTTTTTTTAAGATCAAAAGAAAATTATATATTAAACAAAGCACTCTATTATTGAGGATTTTCCTTATATTAAAGGCTATCATAAGGATATGACATTTTCATTTTTTTTTTTTTTTATTGGTATTCTTCTTATAACAAAAGCTGTACGAATTCAAATAATTTATGGATGCATTTAAAAAAAAGAGTTACTTATGAATCAATTTTGTTTAGATTTCAAACTCTTTATACCGTTACTTTTGTATTAATTACTAATAAAATTGAAATTTGATTTAATATTTATTTATTTATTTATTGTAAATTTATCTATGATTATATCTCAAACTCATTATTTCACATTATTAGATATGATTCAAATACCACTTAATTAAAGAATCATTAATATTAATTTAAGCGATCAAAGATGATAAAAATAGCCACGTTCATCATTTCAAATATCAATAGCCACGTTCATCATTTCAAATATCTTCTCACTTAATAACATTTCTTTAATTTACTGTCCATAATTATTTTATTAAAAAAAAAAATCATTTTTTTTTGGGGATATATGTCCTTCTATCTATAATTTATTTTAAGATACCCCTTTATCAATAATTGAAGACAAAAGCGCAATGAGAATTATAGATTTCTATTTGCCTTTTCGTGTTTAATTATTTTATTCAATAATTATTTAAATTATTGATATCTATTTAATTATTTAAACAAGAGAATATATAATTATATATTATTAAACACGAAAAATAATTATAGAATTATGTATTCCTATACAAGCCCTAAATCTTAAATATCTATTTTCAAACTTATCTTTTAAATGTATTGATTAATTTAATAATTATACTTAAAAATATATATTATATCAATAATATTTAAATATAAAAAGATAAAAAATAAAATAAAATAATTTATGAATCAAAGTAAAAAATAGAATTATGGGCCCAAAAGTAAAAAAGGGATTACAAATTCTCCATTTGATTGCGGACGAAAAACAAATCGACATATGGATTTGAAAATACCTTTTCTATTTTTTTTTAGTTGGGAAAGAACGGCGAAGTCCATCCGGACCGTCCATTGAAGTATAAGAATCCTAAACTTAAGATTGTATATGTTTGTCATTTAAAAAAAAAAAAAAGAAGAAGGTTATATATGTTTGGGAAAAAAGTAGGAGGGGGAGAAAGTGAAAAGATATAGAGTGAGGGCCGGTTATCATTCTATGTTCCCCTAATTATTTGCGAGATGATAAAATTGGAGTGGAAGTATTTTTTTTTTTGGTATAAAAAAAGGAAATAAAAACTAGTAAAAATCAACCTTTATTTTTTAAATTAAGCCTTTTATATATATATATATATATATATATATATATATATCTTCTAACCTCTATCAATAATTGATTGTAAAGGCTTGACTAGAATTATGGATTTTTATTTTTTTAAATTTTGCTATACTTTGTGTTTAGTGGTGTGCTTGGCTGTTGGAAATAATATAGTGTAATTTTTCACTTTATAACCATATGATTATTTTTTTTACTATATTCGAAGGCAATTAGATATATTAAACATCACTCTATTTTTAAGAATTTTCCTTATGTTAAAGAGACTATTATAATTATAAAGACATGATATCTTCAAGTTGTTTCAAGCCTATGAGTGATGATTTTAAATTTTAGCGTGGTGTCAAGTTTATGAACGTGTCTTTCACTAAGACCCATTTAAAAATTTTTCAAGGAAGCAGACTCCCCCCGATGCAATATTAAATTTCTTCAGTATTAGATCACCTAATATAAACCATTAGCTGAGTTTGGTAAAGTTCCAGCTCAACATTAAAAGTCAACTAAAACAAAAAACCAACTAAGCTTTTGAGCTAACGAACTAATTGACTAAAGTATAACAAACTTGATAACAAACTACAAATTATAATAATTTTCAAATTCAATTCATTTGTAGTCAAAACATTATTTGATGATTTAGAAATCCTTAAAGAAAGTGATGAATCTTTTCTGTGTGTGCTTGGACTAGAGGTGATATCTTGGATTTGCAATATAAGCAAACAAGTTTCAAGGAGCCAAGCTTGAACTTAGGAAGACCTCTTCAATACTTAAGTTAGTTGGCTTGACACTTAAGGATTCTCAAGAAAGAAGATGATGAACTTCAGTCTTGAGGGAGAAAGTATTTTTGTGAGAGAAAGAGGCAAAATGTTGTAGATTGAATATGAGAATGGTGGTTAGTGAGAATGTTTGTCTTATACCATTTGTGCCAGCAGAAAATAATTGATAGGTAGACAAGTGTCCTTCTCACATTAGTGTGCAGGGGACTTAGCCGAAATGGGGCAAACAAGGCTCTATGGTGTTAGGTTCCTCCTATTGCGTTACTTGCCTCATTTTAGGGATGCATTATAGTTAGGTGTCAGGATTAGGCAGTTTGCCTTATCTTGACATGCCAAAGGCTAACATGCTATGGGCATTAATGCCGGTAAGCATGTGTTGAAGTAGGATTGTGCACTGAGAGTGTCTTTCCTTAGTTCTTAGTGAGGCGAGTCCAGAACAGGCCAATAAGCTTTATTGGCGAGGCCTTAGCAGGACAAGGGGCTACCTTGGCGAGGCATCCTATAGGGATGGCCTCGTCTTAGGTGAGTCTTTGGGCTTCTTATATCGAGCTTTCCCTTCAGATACCTTCTTAAGGGCCTTCTGAGCCTATTGGAGTCTTCTTAGTGAGTAGGTCTAGCATGGCATTTGAGGCTCAAATATAATAGCTAATTTTATTCCTTATAATTATTTAACTACTTTTTTTTTCCCATTAACATGAGAGATAAATGAATGGGTAGCTCAGGGATGACGGCAAGAGGGGGCCCCCAAATAAAAAAAATTATAATGTATATATAGGTTTATTTTAAAAATTAAAAAATTAAAGTCGTCCCTTTAAAAATATTTAATTTACCCCTAACTTTATGATGTGATAAATTTTATAGCTCTGTTTACTTTTATTGGTCTTTAAATTGAATAATTAAGTGTAATCATAACAATTTCTTTTAAATCTAATTCAAAATTTAACCTATAATCCAAAAATAAATCATTCTTCTTCTCTTTATATTTTTAATTTTTTTTATTGAATGAGACTTATTTTCTTTTGTATCAATAAACTTTTATTTTAAATGTTAAATGAAAAATTATCACTTCAAGAATTTAATAGAATAGCGACGCCCAAAATGAGTCGCTAAACGTATATTTGGCGTCGCTAATTCTAAATAGCGACGCAAACAAGTTGTCGGTAAAATGCTTGTCGCTAAGCCAATTTAGCGACCGAAAAAAAAAAAAAGCATTGCTAGTAGCGACGAAAAGCAATGCGTCGCTAACTAGCGACGGGAAGAAAGCGTCGCTGATATATAATCTGTTATTGCTATTTCGGAGACTAAAATCAAGGAGACGACATGATATAGCGACACATTTAATCTGTGACGCCTAATAGAGTAGCCAAATGCGTTGCAAACATATAGCAACGCCTACCATGTGCATCACTAAGGCCAGAGAATACCATTTCTTCGTCACCTTTTAGCGACGCCTTTTCTTTGTCGTAAATTTTAGTGACACACATTTCTCGTTGCAACGGTGTCGTTAAATTTATAATCTAATTTTTTTTATTAATTGGGTATAATTTCTTTAAATTAAATTAATATACAATGAAATATTAACAATAAAGCATTAAAAGTAATATAAATTAAAATTTTAATAGTAAAATTTAAAATAAATTTAAATTTAAATGTAATTATTGTACATTATTATAAAAACTAATATCATATATTATTCAAATAAAAGATGAAAAAATAAGTTATTGTACTAGAAAATCATTAACAGAAGAGAGAAAAAATATACCACTGGCCATAGGGAGACTGGGGTGGGGGCTGGGTCTGGGTTTGAGATGGATCGGTAGCATCATCATCAATATCAAGCACCGTTAGAACCTGATCTCGTGTGCTCTATGTAACACCGATCACTAGTGCTACCACCCAATCCATTATTCTACATTCTCACTTATCAAGTTCCTTTTGCAGCTCCTCCCTAATTTGTGAACGCATGGTTTTACAATATGTTGAGTTGATTGTGGATGTGGATTAGGAACTAGGCCTAACAAAGTACAGAGAAGCCTTCCCACCAACACCATATACCCTCTGATCACTCGGCTGTGCCCCAACTGCCTTGAGATACACGCGCCTTTGTGCATCATGTGAAATATTTGGAGTGGCATTCTCTCCATCTTCAGATTGATGGGACAATTGAGAGAGAAGTTTATCAACACGTTCCTGTAGTAATAAACAATTTACAAGTTAATAAATCAATATATAAAATTAAATAAATAATTAATAATAAGAAATATATATTTAAATTAATAATAAAGCTTCTTACACCAATTTGTTTGACACGGTTGTCGACCCAGTCACCATCCTTCTTTATGTGTGTGCGCTTGAACAACTCTATCTCCTAGATCTCGGCCAAGCTAAACAGTCTAAAAAAACAATAATATGAATTAAATTTAAAGTATAATTCAAATCTAATTTTAAAAATAAAATTAAAAATGGGATATCACCAATCTTCTTCTGTGCTCGTCATGGGAAATGGAGCCTGTATGGTGAGAAGGTCCAGTACCCGAGTCAGCTTTCTCTGTTTTTTGATTGGAGGAGGATATCGCAGAAATTTTCTTATAGTCATCACTATTCAAATTCTTTTGCCAATTTTTCCAAATAGCCTCTGGAATGTTACTTGGTCTTCCTTTGTTCGAGTGGCGATAATTGTACATCAAATCAGCGTATCGCCTCCCAACCAACCAATCAAATGCCCCCTGACAGTATTTTCTATGGCTGGGTCTCACTCATAATATTTATGTTAAAATAAAAAATAAAGTGTAAAATATAAACTTAGTTAGTTAAGATAATAATTAATTTGCAAACATCTTACTGAAATTTCAACAGAGTTTCCTCTGTAAATTGTATAAAACCCCCTAAAAAGACAAACAAATTCTATATTCCAATATTCAATTTCATTCATGATATTCACATTTCTGATTTTTGATGAGAAATCCGGATGCAAGTCATTGAAATGCTTCCAAGCAATAGAATTAGATGGATGATGCATGACACCTTCTTCGACCTCATGCTCTGCATGCCATCGTATATCGTATGTCATTCGCTAATGCATTTGATGCGTATAATCTGAGCAATAGCGGTGTCAAAGGAAAATACAACATTTGCTTTACCAGTAGAAGGTTCCTCCTACTCGTACTACCGTCATGTTCTCAAGATCGCATGTACTGTTGAGAGCCACAGACCTTACAACTAGTCATTTTTGAAACTTCACCCCAATATATCATGCAACCGTTGATACAACTATCAATCTTTTGAAATGGTAGGCCAAGCCTTCGTACCATCCTCTTGGTCTGGTAAAAGTTATCAGGTACATATTTATCATCCGACACGACCTCTTTAATTATTGAGGTGACTGCATCAAATGCCCTTTCAGATAGGTCACGCTATTAGAGAAAGCTGCGAATGCTTCTCACAACCAGGCCACAAGTCCTGATTCACAGCATTAAGCATGTCATAAAACTTCTATGCCTCTGGATTCGACGGTTTTTCCATTTCATTTGGATACGGATTGAAATTAGGCCTAGCGGCATCCATAACCATAGCCTCATATGCATTTTTATATCCGGTTGAAAAATCTTCTTCAACCCCAAAATTGTGATTGGGCTCCTCGGTAAACTCCATCTCCTCGTGCCTTGTCTATACATGATAACCCAACACAAATCCATTTCTTAAGAGATGGAACTTCACCGTGTCAACTTCCTAGTATACTTTGTTCTGACACTTTCTAAGAGTACATGGACACTTAATCTTTTGTCCATCCATGCACTCTGGATGACTACAAGTAAAATCAATAAATTCATCCAATCCTTGTACAAAATCAAGGTTAAAAAGCCCTTCTTTCAGCCTAACATACATCCATGATCAATCCCTATTCATTTTTTTCGACCTGGATTTTAAACGACAAACAATAGTGTTTTACTAATATTAGTGTTGACTCCAAGGTTTCATATGTGATTTTGATGATGTAAAATATTATTACTACTAACAAGTTTGTTTAGTGTTGTTGTTGTTAATAGGTAATTTTTGATCGTTATTGATTCAATTAAGTAAAGAAATTGAATCATGAAGATGAAAAGAGCATGTGAAACCAATAAACTCATGTGAAGAAGGATGATCTCTATAGAAGTAAAATTGTTGACTGAAGTTTGAAAAATAAAATGTACTGCTTGTGATAGTTTATGAATGCAAGATATAAATGGATGGATAGCTACATCAGTCTAGTTTTAGGAAAAAAATTTGGTATAATTTTTGGAGTTTGGAAAATGGAGTTATGAATTTTTAATTGAATTATACTCAAGTTGTTAGACTGGTTAACAGCAGATGATGTCAATTAAAATTAGTGACGTTAATTTTACAAAGGAATTTTGAACATTCCCTTATCCAGATTTGTATCTATGGAAGTCTAGTTTCATATGCAAAAATCATTGCATTAATCTGAGGTATATAGAAGAAGCATTGGGTGAAATACTAAAGCATGTTCAAACTGTCATGACTAGATGAGCAATAAAATATTCTGATTTTTTAGAATATGAAGATGGATTATTTTGAAGTTTGTCAAAACTAAAAATTATAGTATACTGCTCCAAGTTTTCAACAAAAAAAACTTATCATTATTCGGAATTGTATAATTCAAGATTTCAAATTTTTGAATGTAGCCATTGGAATTAGCCGTTATATAATCGTTGGAACTTTGTCTAGTACCGTTTTTAGAGCACTAAAATAGTTGTTTGAGCATGGAATGAAGACCTATATATATCTAAAGACTCAATATGAAGTTAAGAGAAGTTTTCATACATCAAAAACATATATTACAAGCAAATCAAAGCTTTCAAACTCTAAATTCTTTGTTCATTGAGTTAGAACACAAAAGCTTCATTTCTCATCTTTGTGTGTTCAAATTTATTCTAAGTTAGATTACATTCTTCTATCTTTTGTACTAGCTATTTGTCAAAATTTTGAGTGACTCTAAATCTCAAATCATTCTCTATTGTAAAGGTTGTGTGTGAGCCATAAAACACTTTGAAATGTTTAAGTGTGTACCTTAAAAACACTTAGGTTTAAGTGTTAACCATTGAAACACTTGTAAAAAGTTTGAGTGTGAGTTTAGAAACACTTGAGTTTGATCTTGCACCCGTAAAAGGATTGTTGATAGTGAAAATCTCCAGTGAAACTTGAGGAGTTGATGTAAGAAAGTAGTTGGCCGAACCACTATAAATCTTGTGTTTAAATTTCTCTTCTCTACACTATTATATTTATTAATTTTTGCTTGTTTGTTTGAATGGTTTATATATTCATATAAACTTAAAATTGTTTATTTGCTTTGATTAATTACTTCCGCTAATATAGTTTTAATATTCAAGTTTTTCAAAGCAAAAATTTTTAAATTGAAATTGATTTTTAAAAATTCTATTCATCCCCTTCTAGGATTTGCCATTCTTGGGCCAATAAATTTTTTGACACATAAGTGCGCGTATTTACATGCGTTTAAATTCATATGTTTATGAATATTGGAGTGTTAAATGTATACAAAATTAGAAAGTGTAGAGGTTAAATATGTCATTTTAAAAGTTCAAGGTGCCACAATATATTTTTTGATAAAGTTCATGGATTAAATTATGCGTTAAACCATAAATAATATTGATTTAATTAATATTTTTTCTGTTTCAAAATATCTATCGTTTTAGATTTTTTTTTCTTCAAAATATCTGTCATTTTAAGATTTCAAAAATATATTTATTATTATTTTTTCAACTTTATTCTTCATTTATTTCTCTACTAAATATTTATATTAGTTGCTTTTATTTTCACACCAAAATCAAAAAATAATATTTTAATTTTTTTAATATTATAATTATGACATTATAATATATATATATATATATATATATAGAGTGTTTACTATTCTAGTGAATTAATTAATTAATTAATGCCATCAAATTTGATGAGTTAGTGATGGCTCGTATTCATCACGTGGAAGACCCTTTTGGTCTTGCATTATGTAAACACTTTCATGTGCATAGTGAAAGCTAAAGGGTGGCGTGAAGGAAAACTTCAAACATTGTTTCTTTTGCTGCCTTTTAATTTTTTTTTTTTTGCCAAATTTGCTGCCTTTTAACTACTTTTCCTATATAAACCTCTTTACATTGTTTCGCTTTCATACCAATTGCATGATAATTTCTGATTAGATTGAAAATTTTAAATTGATTTGAATCTCAAACTTTCATTTCTCTTTTTATAAGGACAGAGCTCTCAAACTTAAAATCTTATTAAAATTAAATTATATATTTATCGTCATATTAAGTTTATTTTCATTTATTCTTATGATTGTATTTTTTGAAAAATGCATTAGGTACTCATTACTGACAAGAGTGACTATAAATCTATTGCTTGGTTTAACCTAAATTCACTTACTACTATATTTTATTTTAATTGATCTACAGTTATTAATGGCCATACATGTTTTTAATCAAATTTAAAATATATTTTAGTCTATAATGGTGTCATATAAATATATATCTCAATTAATTAATTAAATATACTCTTCAATTATCGCTTCAAAAACACTAACACAATTTATTCTTCATTTACAATAATTCTATAATCTTTAATTAGTGTTGTAATGTATATCATTATAATATTTGTAAATTGTAATGTGTTTCAAGAAATTAGAAAATATAATTTATAGACCAAAATAACTGATTTAGATTAGGGCTAAGCACGGTACTCAAGAATATCAGACCGAATTATTTTAGTGTTGTACTGTAAAAAATTTGAGATTTAGGGTGAGAATCATATCGAAAATTTTAATTTAGTATGATACTGATTCTTAATTCATATTCAAACCGAGAATTGTATCTAATTGAACCGATCCGAAAATGTGTGTGCGTGTGTATATATATATATATATATATAAGTTTTAATAAAACTCATTAAAATTCAAACTTTAAGTTTAGGGCTAAGTATAATATTCGGTAATACCGGATCGAACCGAAATACCGAACTGTTTTAATACTATACTGTATAAATATTGAACTATTTTAATACTGTACTA
This sequence comes from Vernicia montana, assembly GCA_949750685.1. Taxonomy (NCBI): domain Eukaryota; kingdom Viridiplantae; phylum Streptophyta; class Magnoliopsida; order Malpighiales; family Euphorbiaceae; genus Vernicia; species Vernicia montana. Next base: position 8,901 of record CATKHJ010076065.1, on the reverse strand, counting down.
TAAAAAATTTATAACTTATAGCGAGAACTATATTAAATTATATTAAAAATTTTAATTTAATACAACACTAATTATTAATTCAGTACTAATTTAAAACGAAACTTGCTCAACACTAGTTTAGATAATGATACGTATAAAATTCTAGACAAAGGTATATTAATTTAGTCAACTACTTGTCGAATATAATTTAAGCATGGAAAGATATTATTAATTATTATTATTATTATTTAATTTATACCAAACGCTTAACATGTACTATATTCAATTGATTATTAATATTATATTAAAGGACTAGTAAACACGTGCTGCCAAAAAAAAATGACTAGTAAACACTAATTTTCAAACCATGTACGATCTAACCGTGTCCCCTGAAAATAGTACTAATACTATTTAAATATTTTTAGGGTTTATGCTCTTAAATGAAAATTAAAAGAGATCTAATTTAGTAATATTGAATTATCTTAATAATTATGAAATTTCAAGCTTAAATTTTAATTCAAATTTAATTTGAAAAAAAAGAAAAAGATGATCATCATCAAAGACTAGAAAATTTAATAAATTGAAGCATTCAAAAGTTTTATCTAAAATTGGGGGAATTGAATTGAGGAAATATTTTCCTTTGTTGATCAACTTCCAATTAAAAAAAAATTCCATTCAAATCATAATGGTCTTGATTTTTGACCAATCTTGGTTTGATTTTGACCCACGCAGATTACAGTCTAATAATACATATTTCTCCCAACATCTTGAGTCACTAGTCATGGATGTCCAAAAACAGCCAATAATAACAATAAAATTATTAAGCAAATCAATTTGTGTTTTGCAGTATTTCCACTTCAATCTAATCACTAAATTAAAGTTATAAAAGCATTCACTCTCTCTATATTCACTATTTCTTTTTTTTTTTAATATAAATTTTTTAATTTTTATATAATTTTAAATATTTAAAAAATAATTATAAATAAATATTAAGTAATTAATGAAGTATAAATGATTAAAAATGAATATTAGGCAATTAATGAAGTATTTAAAATAAAAACTTAAAGAGTTTTTTTAAAATTATTTTATATAATAACTTTATTTGAATAAATTAAGTAAAGAAAAAAAATTTTGAAAACACATTATAAGAAAATGAATAATAAGTAAGATAAAATAATATTTTTGATATATTTCATTGTTTTCATTTTTATATTCTCCCATAACTCTTTTTTTTTTTATTGAATATTATAAAAGTGATGGATAATATGAATTTTTATATTAGTATGAAAATAGTAACAGAAAAATTGGTTTACAGATCTATTAAAATAATAATAATAATTTATACAAAATTTACAATAATTTTATATTTATATATTTTTTAAAATAATATTTATATATCTTTACTCTTATACGAGGTAAAAATTAATTAAAAAAAAATTTTAATATTAAACTGCGCGAAACGCATGTCTACGACTTGTTATTAACTAGTATCCTAAAATATTTTTTTTAGAATAATATTTATAATAATAATTGTTACGACTTGTTATTAACAAATTTATACTCTACACGTAAAGGATGACGAATATATATTTATATTGTCCAATATATGTTGTTATAAAAATTCAAATAAAATTATAAGATGCAAAATATTATTAATGTCGTTTAAGGCATGTTTAATTTAGTAATTACAATTAATTATTGACTATTATTATAAGAAGTGATCAATAATTAATTGTTGGCGATAAGTGGTTGGATAATCAAAATACTAACAATTACAAAATATTTCAATTATAATTTTGATCATCAATTGGTAAATTTATAAAAATATAATATTATAAAATTAAAATTTTAATGGAAATTCAATTAATAAAGTATTTTCTTAAGTAGTACTTCAGAAAAATGTTATATGAAGCAATGAAATAATGAAAAATACGAAAGTTTTTATATTTTTTAAAATAAATTAGGTATGATGCTAATCAGATGTGGTCAAGTCTTCCAAACCACAAATAATTGTAATTAATTTAGTGAGAGATGTTAAAAGGAAAAGCTACCATTTGTTGTGTAATTTAGTGTATTTTTATTGGGTATTTCTCCTTCCTGATATCAAAAAAAATTAAGTTTGATAAAATATTTGAATTTTTATGCTAAAAATAATGTAAGTGATATAATTTTTAAAATATAAAATTATTTAAAAATTTAATCACTTATTGCTTACTATTTTAAATGGTTTTTAACTTAATTGACACTTTTAAAATATTTGTTACTAAACAACTTAAAACGATTAAGTGCTAAATATTTTAATTTTAAGTATTGAATGACGTTATCAAACACCATCTAAGTATTGCCTACATTGTGTATATATATTAATTTATGAGATAATAATATATGAAACAGAAAAAATATCGGTGTCTTTTTATTAGGTAAAAAATATATAAAAGAGTTATATTTACTAAAATATCTCATTACATATTAGTTTAGTGAATGAAATAAAACTATGTATTTGATATATGTAAGAATTTTTCTAAAAATTAATCCGAACAAAAGTCTCTTAATTCATGTATGTTACAATATATTCATAACGTTCATGTAGTAAATCCATCCATCAACTATTGTATATATGATTATTGGCAAAAAATAAATAAATAAATAAATGATTATTGTATATATGATATTAGACATGTGTAAACAGTAGGTTCGATTTAAAATCGAATTGAAATAATTGAATTTCTATTTTGTTTTAACTGAATTGAAATCAAACTTTATATAAAATTGAATTGAAAAAATTTAGTTCGATTAATCGATTTGACTGTTTTTTTTTCTAATAAACTATATATATAGATATATATGAAAATTTCGGTCAGTTTAATCCAAAATTTCTAATAAAAATTAATCAAACCAAAATTTTTTTTTAAAATCAAAATTTAATTTGATTTATTATTTTAAAAATTAAATTAAACTGAAATACTTAAAAAAAAATTAAACCGAATCAAATCAATTAATTCAATTCAATTTGATTTTTCAATTTAAATTCGATTTTGTTTTAAATATATGGTACGTTGAGGAAATCCATAAAGATATGGGAAAAAGGTAAAATACGCACAGAAAAGGGTATGGGGGAAATGAATGCAGTAACAGCAATAGTGTGCATTAAAAACTAAAAAGCTAATAAGTCTTTCTGTAAGCGTGTGCATGACCCAAACCATGAAACAAAACAAGTCGTTTGACTTAAAAAAAACACAAACAAATATTGAAAAATCTGAGTTTTAAAGTTCTAATTTTCAAGCAATTTCGTGTTTTTTCATTGGAAACCCATCTACAAGCTTCCTTTCTTTGACCGCCTATCTCTTTCTTTCTCTCTCAAAATTCCCATTATTTTTTTTAATACATCAGATAGAAACAGCAGAAGTTTTATTTATTTTTTTAAATATATATATAAATTAGCCTTCACATTGCAAAAGGGTATTCAAATTTTCAAGCTTTGAACCCATCAAACAACTCGTGGTTTGAACCTTAAAAAAAAATTTAAAAATAAAAATAAAAATTATCCGTTGAATATCATCACAAGCACAACCACCTTCCTTAAAATTTAATATTCAATTTAAATGTCAAAGCTACCCTAATCCCTATATCATCTCCACTTGATTTTAATAGAAGGAAATTCCATTCCACGACTGCTCTGCTCTGTACTCTGTTTTCTTCCTGTTTTTCGGCCACGTGTTTGAAGGTTCTAGTGGACCTCATTCTTCATTCTGCATATATAAGCTTAAGAGGAGTAGTCAAGAATCCTATTAACTTGAAGAATCGATTTGCCTTTTATTTAGTTAAAGAATTGTTTTCTTTCAGAAACACTCTGCTCAAAACCTCTGTTTCTTGAATCTTGATTACAGGTATTATATCATAAGAGGAAACAAACGAATTAAATTAATGGGTTCTTTCTTTAAAGACATACAGTTTCTTTTTTTGGGAGTTAAATATAAGAAATTGATTGTTTGGTTTTGGTAATTTTTACATTTTTGACATTTTTGTGTGTGTGTGTGTGTTTTTTATGGAATGATTGGAATTAATTAGGTATGACGGCTTTGTGTGTTTTTTTTTTTTTTTTTCACTTTTTTGCTTTCACTTTCCTTTTTCTTTTATTCAATATTGTTTAGTCATTGTTGGGGTCCTTTAATCACCAAAAAAGAAGACGGGATTTTTGGTTTGGGGCCAAGGGGTATGAATGTTACTGTAGTTTTGTCATTTGAATTCAATAGTTTTGTTCAAACTTTGAATTTCCACCCAAATGACTTGCATTTTAAAAAGATAACATTTTGTTTGAGATTTCTGAATTCAAGAAAGATGTACTCAATTTTCTTTATCATTTTCATGATCAGGTGTCTTCATAAGATTTTAACTCCATTGGTGCTTGGAAAATCTATGGGTTTATCGCTTTCTTTACTCTATTCAGCCTGGGAAGAAATTGTACGACACAGCTTCTTTCGACGAGCCTATTATAGTTTCGGTCCTAAACATGGCAGTACTGTTCCCTCGAGATCAGATAGTTTCAAGAAAACTGATACAGAAACCATGACCAACTCACCCAAGTCCAATTCAAGAAGAAGCAAAAATTCTATAAATTTGAAGTATTGCAAACCCCAGAATGTAATTCTTGAAACAAATTTGTCATTCAAGAGTTTAGTTCAAGACGAAGTGAAGCCAATGCAAGCACTTTCCCTTCCTGAACCAGCAATTTTGTTTTCTCCAAGACCAGTTAGTGAGCTTGAGGCTGCTGCAGTTAAAGTTCAAAAGGTTTACAAGAGTTACAGGACTAGAAGAAACCTTGCAGATTGTGCAGTTGTTGTTGAGGAGCTCTGGTTAGTATTTTGATTCTGATCTTCAATTATCTGCTCAAACTTGCAACCTCACTGGGGTTTTGTTCTAAGTATTGTTTTAAAATCTTGCAGGTGGAAAGCTTTAGATTTTGCAGCTCTAAAGAGAAGTTCTGTTTCTTTCTTTAATGATGAAAAACCTGAAACTGCTGTTTCAAGATGGGCAAGGGCTAGAACAAGGGCAGCCAAAGTGGGTAAAGGCTTATCTAAAGATGAGAAGGCTCAGAAATTAGCCCTACAACACTGGCTTGAAGCTGTAAGTCTTTTTAACACATTTCTATAAACAACCATAATTAAGAACTGAATTAATAGGCAAGAAATGATCTAACCAAGAAATTCTTTTTCTATATATGCACAGATTGATCCTCGCCATCGATATGGTCATAATTTACACATGTATTATGATGTTTGGTTTAGAAGTGAGAGCAGTCAACCTTTCTTTTACTGGTGAGTACTTTCACAAATTTTTGTTTGGCAATCAAGAAAATGCTCCTAATTTCTCTTCTCTTTTTACTAATTCATTATTTTGGAAAATGCAGGTTGGATGTTGGAGATGGTAAGGAAGTGAATCTAGAGAAATGTCCAAGAACTGTTCTACAAAAGCAGTGCATCAAATATCTTGGACCAGTAAGTTAAAATTAATTAAGCAATGGTTCTCTATTAGTTTATAAATATTTTCCAATTAAGTATATAATATATAGTTCAAGGGAGTGATTTTTGTTATCTTTGTTTACAGAAAGAAAGGCAAGCATATGAAGTAATAGTTGAAAATGGGAAGCTTGTTTATAAGGAAAGTGGAGATCTTGTGAATACAATTGAGGGTTCAAAATGGATATTTGTGCTTAGCACAACAAGGGCTTTGTATGTTGGCCAAAAGAAGAAGGGTGTGTTTCAGCATTCTAGTTTTCTATCTGGTGGTGCCACTACAGCAGCTGGAAGATTAGTTGCCCACGATGGTATTCTTGAGGTACTTACTATTTCTACCAATGCCTTACTAATTTGTCCCTACCATTTTTTTCCTTTGGTTAATTAGACTTCGACTGGAGTTTGAATTCGCAATGTTATAATCTTGAGTACGACTTTAGTATTACTGGGTTAAAGCTCATTGGTTTTATTTGTCTTTGCTTAATGTTTCAGGCTATATGGCCTTACAGTGGTCACTATCACCCAACAGAAGAAAACTTCAGGGAATTCATTAGCTTTCTTCAGGAAAACTATGTAGATCTCACCAATGTTAAGGTATCTTTTTCTTCCTTCTACAAATTTTATAATGCATTTAAGGCTGTACTAACCAATGATAACATTCTACCTACAAAGTGAATCACAAAAATCTCTCTTTTACAGAAATGTTTCATTTTTTTTATTATCTTCACAAATCTCTAAATTCATACGTAGAATATTATTATTGGTTAATTAAAAAAGAAGGTTGAATCAACTTAAAAATTTCTCTTTAATAAAAAAAAAAAAAAAGTCAAGAAAAATGCACGCGTTATACTTTATGCAAAATCTCGTGTACTGATAACGCCTTATTTACGTACTTATTATTTATTATGGACCCATATGCCTAAACATATTTAATTGTCATGCAGAGGTATGCACTTGATGATGACAGTCCTTCATTAGTGCTCCTTGAAGAAGAGCAAAAACCAGAGTCAATTGTGGGTTCTGTAGATACTTGTGAACCCAAAAATGCAACTAAACCAGAGATTGATTTGTCCACTAAGGAGACAACAATCACTACTGTTAACAAATTACAAGACATTAACACTAGCAATGGTGCCAATATTTTTGAATGGCGTGAAAGATTACCTTGCAACTGGACTACAGGGGCTGGACCTCGCATTGGCTGTGTCCGAGACTACCCTACAGAGCTACAATCAAGGGCATTGGAACAGGTCAATCTGTCTCCTAGGATAACTCCTGGGCCTTCTTTTGGCAACTATGGCCCAATTCCTTCTCCACGGCCCAGTCCAAAGGTTAAAGTCTCCCCCAGACTTGCATACATGGGTCACCCTAGTCCAAGGACTCCAATTCATGTGGTCTAAGCCCATTTCATCAAAACAGAATTGGGCTCGAATCACGACCCAATTAGTAGGTCAAGATTGGCAGCGGGCAGCAGATAAGGGCACTACTGGTGCTTGAAATGATTGGCTTTCTAGTTCAAAAACAATCAATAAAGATGGATCAAAGAAACTAACCCATTTTTTTTTTTATTCACTTTTTTTTTTTTTTTGCTTAATTTATTATTTCATTCTTTTTTCATATGGCTTAAACTGAGCCAAGTTTTTGTTTTTTTTTTAATCATTGACCCAATTCTGGCCACTTATTTTAGTATTGGGTTTGTGTATATCAGTACATCTCTCTTGTATACAGAAAGTTGAGATAGTATTCATCTTTAATGAAGCATATTTATTTCAATTTATACATTCTTACATGTTATTATTATTATTATTATTATTAGTAGTAGTAGTAGTAGTAGTAGTAGTAGTATTAATATTGTTATTATTAGTATTATATTTCTAAGTAAAAAGCACTTAAAAGAAAATAACATAAATGGATTTTTTTTAATATTCAGTATATATACTTTAATATATATATTTGTGTGGACTAATGGTTATGGGCCTTAGTATGCTTTTCTTTGTATTTATTTATTTATTTTTACTGAGACCCAATGGGCTTAATATTATATAGGAAATACATTTTTTCTATAAAAAAAAAAAAAAAAGATGATGTCCTTCACAGACACAGTAAATCCAATATAAATACAATACAGATGAAGCAGACTGAGAAACCTACACATTGAATCATCAAATCAGTCCATCAAGTGTCATACAAAAAGAGGGCAGGGCACACCCCAAAATTTAAAATACAAAATTAATTAATAATAGCAATTATCATCTAATCATGTTTGGCTTCAAGGGAAGGCTGAAGCCTTGTAATGTAAAGTAGTACTATCAAATCAATAATTCATAGTTAATGATCTGGTTATAATTAATATTTTCTCTTGGTCCCCAAGTTTAATTAGCTAGACTGACAATAAGCTATAATAGGGGCAATACTAGAATCCACAGGACATTTACCATAAATAATTTTTTGTTGAAGAGGAGAGAGAGAGAGAGAGAGAGGTCTTGTACCATCAGACTGTCTTATTTCTTCAATAGGAGTTGCTGGCTAGCTTTGTATGTTAGGAGTTAGGAGTTTAGGTGGCTAATTTTTCAGTGTTTAGGTTTGCTTTTTTAAGCTTTGCTGATGCTGACTTCTTCTTCTTCTTCTTCTTCTTCTTCTTCTTCATTCCTTCACCTCACTTCATTTTGCCTCATGACCTATGCTGACCTATGCTGACATTACAAATGTCATAAGCTTTTATTATTAGTATTGTTTTTATTGGAATTAAGTAATATTAAAGTCTATTTTTAAAATATTATACACAATAACAAGTCTAATAATTAAATATTTATCTCCTGATAATCAAGTTATTATAACGAAAAAGATGCCTCAATAGTAAAAACATATTTCTTAATCTATATTTGATTTTTTCAAAAAACATGATATTTAAATATTATATTTGTATCTTATAATATTACTCAAATAATCGAAAATTTTTTTAAGATATTTTAAATCAGAATATCAATATTTAATTAATAATTCGAATTACACATGAGTGTTATTTTTATTAATTAAGAAAATCCATATGATTTGAAAAATGAAATGAGAAAGTGAGTATTAAGAGGAACCTTAAAAGCACACCTCTAATAAAATTTGAAGTTTATATATGGTTAGGAACACTAACCCTAGCACTAGTTATAACTTACAACCCCAAAACAAACAGAACATTATTATTACATAAGGGGCAAAAACCACCAATTGGCAAAATTCTCTTAGTAGTTTGTATGATATTGCAACAAGTAGCATTTCCATGCAAAACATAAATGCAAATAGGTATTTTTTTTTAAAAAAAATTATACAAATTTAATCATACTGTTTACTTTATAAAATATATCGCCCTTTTATGTTTTTTAAAATAAAAAAATAACTATATGGTTATAAAATTAAG
>CATKHJ010076029.1:0-12073 GCA_949750685.1 Vernicia montana | reverse complement strand
ACTGCCTCTATAATCATTAGTATCACATACTGATTATAGAATACAAACAGAGGTGATGGTCTCTCCGAAATTAATGATGCCCAGTCATTATTCCTATGACCATGAACATTTTGAAGTATTTGTTTATGAACGATTTTTCATCCATATTCTCAACACTTGAGAATAGATCCTCTCACAAAATACTAATGGCCTTCAAATATACATTTAATACATTGGAACAATTGATTTATATAAACATATATTTATTGCTATATAATTGTGTTGTTTTACATTTACATAAACATATGTACTGCTCTAGGGCATATACTCTAACAGGAACATACTGCACCTACTACTCAGTATCAGTCCCGAGGAGGAAATAAGAGCAGAGATCAAGCTACTATTGTGTCTATTGCATCGACACCTAGAAATGTGAGCACTTATCGGTCGGGACAACAGAATCAGACTATTTACAACTGCACTACCTGGCCCAAAAGGCATGAAATAATTTGTCATAGAATTTTGGGAGCTTGTCATAAGTGTGGATAAGTAAGACATTTCATTAAAGATTTTCCCATGAGAGGAGAACAAAGAACAACTACAGTTACTTTGCAACCAACCGTACATATGAGTCGAGCTGATAATCATGGACAATGAGGGAAAGGCAAAAATCAAGGCCAAGCCTCTGGTTCTATACAAGCAGTTGAAGGGAAAGGCAAGGGAAAAGTGTATGCCTTAAATCTGCAAGAAGCTCGAACATCAAATAATGTGGTGACTGGTACTGTCTTTATTCATTCTTCATATGTGAGATGTTTATTTGACTCTGTACAACACTCTCTTTTATATCTCCTTACTTTGCTAAAAAAGATAAATAGAGTTATGCAGTTAATGCATGAACCCTTATCCATGACTACACCTTTGGGTGAGATAGTAGAAGTAAATCAAATGTATAGGAAGTGTGTAGTGGAAGTTTAAAGTAAGCAGTTCGTGGCAGATTTGATCGAGCTAGAGGTGTTGGAATTTGACGTCATACTAGGTATGGATTGATTGTCAAAGCATAATGCCTATGTTGAATGTTGTGAAAAGAGAATTAGATTCAAGATGGCAAATGGAGAAGAAGTTGTGTATCAAGGAGAGCGAAATGATGTACCCGTAAATCTTATCTCTGTCATTGGAGCTAAGAGGTTGCTAAGAAAGGGATGTCGAGCCTTTTTAGCTCAAGTAGTAGACATGAGGAAAGCCTCTAAGAGTATAGAGGAATTTCCGGTTATAAGTGAATTCCTAGATGTATTTCCAGATGATTTACTGGGATTGCCACTGGATAGGGAAATCGAGTTCAATGTTGAATTACTCCTGAGTACGCCACCCATATCAATATCTCTTTATCGTATGGCACCGTCCAAGCTGAAGGAACTGAAGGTGCAACTATAGGATTTACTGGATAAGGGTTTCATTCTACCCAGTAGTTCACCGTGGGGAGCCCCAGTACTGTTTGTCAAGAAGAAAGACGGATCTTTTCGGCTGTGTATAGATTATAGACAGTTGAATAAAGTGACAGTGAAGAACAAGTATCCTCTGCCCAGAATAGATGATCTGTTTGATCAGTTACAAGGAGCTAGTTATTTTTCGAAGATAGATCTACCTTCTGGTTATCATCAACTCAAGATTAGAGGAGAGGACATTTATAATACTGCATTCAGAACCCGGTACGGTCACTACGAGTTTACAGTGCTACCTTTTGGGTTGACAAATGCACTAGAAACTTTTATGGATTTAATGAATCGTGTGTTCAAGTTGTTCCTAGATAAGTTCATTATTGTCTTTATCGACGATATCTTGGTCTACTCGAAGAACAAAGAAGAGCACGAGGAACACCTGAGGATGGCATTGCAAATGCTGAGGGAACACCAGCTATATGCAAAATTGTCAAAGTGTGAGTTCTGGCTGGATCGCGTATGCTTTCTAGGTCACATAGCGAGTAAAGATGGAATTCAAGTAGATCCCAAGAAAGTGGAAACAGTTGCCGATTGGCCACGTCCTACTACAGTCACTGAGATTCAAAGTTTCTTAGGATTGGCCGGGTATTATCGGTGATTTATGAAAGAAGTTTCACGGATTGCTACACTGTTGATAAAGTTGACAAGGAAACAAGTCAAATGTAACTGGGATGAAGCTTACGAAGAAAGCTTCTAGAAGTTGAAGAACTATTTGATATCGGCTCCAGTTCTAGCATTACCTGAAGGAGAAGGGGTTTTTTCTATATATTGTGATGCGTCGAGAATTGGATTGGGATGTGTCTTGATGTAGAATGGGAAAGTTATCGCCTATGCATCTCGACAACTCAAAAGACATGAAGCTAACTATTCGACTCATGATTTGGAGATGGCAGCAGTTATTTTTGCATTGAAGATATGGAGACACTACTTGTATGGGGAGAAATGTGAGGTTTATATTGACTATAAAAGTCTCCAGTATATCTTGAAGCAAAAGGATTTGAATTTGAGACAAAGAAGATGGGTGGAGTTATTGAAAGACTATGATTATCAAATATTGTACCACCCTAGAAAAGCCAACGTTGTGGTTGATGCCTTGAGTAAGAAGTCTATAGGAAGTCTTTCCTATATAGTAGTGCATAAAAGACACCTTGTGAAGGAATTGAAGGAACTGTTTAATAAGGGTCTACAATTTGAAGTAAATGGATCGCAAGTACTTATAGCCTACTTCAAAGTAGAATCAAGACTCCTCGAGGAGATTAAAGTCTAGTAGGACAAAGATCCACAACTAGTAAAGATTAAAGATGAAGTAAGAAAGGGTCAAGCTCCAGAGTTTGATATCAAAGACGAAGTCCTCAGATGCAGAAATTGAATATGTGTGACGAACGTAAAAGGATTGAGGGAGATAATCTTGAAAGAAGCACATCAAACTCCCTATAGTGTTCACCCAAGCGCTACAAAGATGTACTAAGATATTAAAGGTTATTACTGGTGGCCGGGATTAAAGAAGGATATAGCGAATTTTGCAGCATTTTGCCTCATTTGTTAACAAGTGAAGATAGAGCATCAGAAACCATCGGGTTTGCTGCAAGAGATCAAATTACCTGAATGGAAATGGAAGCGCATTGCTATGGATTTTGTGGTAGGACTGCCAAAGACCTCAAAGGGATATGACTCAATTTGGGTTATTATGGATCGACTAACAAAGTCAGCTCATTTCTTGCCAGTAAAGACAACTTATACTTCCGCACGGTATGCACAACTCTATGTGGATCAGATCGTAAGACTATATGGAGTTCTAGTATCAATCATTTCAGACAGAGGCACCCAGTTTACTTCGAGATTCTGGTAGAAGCTACAAGGAGCGATGGGTACTCAACTAGACTTTAATACTGCCTTCCATCCGCAGACTGATGGGCAATCTGAAAAAATGATTCAGACATTGGAAGATATTCTTAGGATGTGCATTATGAATTTTGGGGGTAGTTAGGACAAGCACCTGCCGTAAGTCAAATTTTCGTACAACAACAGCTATCATTCCTCTATAGGAATGGCCCCTTATGAAGAGCTTTACGAAAGAAGATGTCGATCACCCGTGTGTTGGGTTGAAGCGGGTGAGTAACATATAGAAGTGCCAGATTTGTTGAAAGAAACCATGGAAAAAGTACCATTGATTTATAAGAGACTGAAGACTGCATTTAGTCAACAGAAGAGCTATGCTGATCCAAAAAGGAAAGAGGTTCACTTCACAGTGGGAGATCACGTGTTCCTGAAAGTATCACCAATGAAGGGGGTAATGAGGTTCGGAATGAAGGGAAAATTATCGCCTCGTTATGTAGGGCCGTTCAAAATTTTGAGCAAAGTGGGAGAAGTATCATATAGATTGGCTCTACCACTGACATTGGAACATGTGCATCAAGTATTTCATGTATCAAAGCTGAGAAAGTATATTCCTAACCCTTTGCATGAATTGCAACCCTAAAGCATTGAAATTAGTGAAGACCTTTCATATGAAGAAATCCCTATCACAATTATGGATTGACAAGTGAAAAAGCTGAGAAACAAAGAGATTTCGATAGTGAAAATCCAATGGAGGAACCATGACGTTGAAGAATGTACGTGGGAAAGTGAAAGGGATATGCGTCAACGATATCCCCAATTATTCCAATGACCTTTGGTACGTTTTCTAAATTCAAGGATGAATTTTCCTTTAAGCAGGGTAGAATATAATACCATAAACCTTAAATGATTTAAATTATTTAGAAAAGAATTAGATTGAATGCTAATGTGTTTAGAAAGTTTAAATTCAATATTATTGCATGTGAAATTGAGTGTTGAATTTATGATTAAAATCCATAAGTATATGAATATGAATATGTGTAATTATGTGAAGCATGAGCAAATGATGGCTAGCTCATGCCACAAGGAGTGGCCGGCCATAGTGAAGGAATTGGTGGGAAAAATTAAGCCAATTTGATTTGTGTGGTGTTAGAAATGTGTTAGTGAAAAGTGGGTCCCATTTTCCACTAACACCATATTTTTATATTTGCTTATTTCAAGGTTAATTGAACCTATTCATCTTCCATCACCTTATTTTCAATTGAAATAAAATTAAATAGAATTGCAAAGCTTCTCTTGAAAGCTATACAATTATAGCCATTCATTTCCCATGATTAAATTATAGCCATCCTTTTCACTCTAAGTCAATTATCCAATTGCCATTGCTATCATCTTTTTCATTTTTCTCAAACAAAAGCTTTAAGCTTTCTTCTTCTTTCTTTTCTTCATTTGACCAAAGCAAATCACCATCAAAAGGAAAGCTTCAAAGGTAATCATTTAAGTCATTTTCTTCATTTGGATCATGTATTATATGCTTGTTTGCCTTGAGAGTTCTTCTTTTTCCTTTCTTTAGGTCTACCCAAATGGGTTTCTAAAAAGGGAATTTCTTTGAGAAAATGCTATTAGATGATGATTTGTAAGCATGATCGAGGTGTGTTGAGTGTGTGTAAATGAATTTCCATAAAGGATTTCAAACTTTCTCATTTTGATGAAGATGGGTTTGATCAAAAAATTAATTTTTAGAATCCATTGTTGGTTCTATGTTTTGATTGATGAATGAGTTAAGATATGAGTCTATTGCATGATAAAGAAAGTGAGTTAGATTTGGTTAAGAAAATGTTAATTTTTCCCTCTTCTAGCTATTTGAGGATTTTACCTAAAACTCCTACCCGGATTCATCACACGGGTGGCCACACGATCGTGTGTTGACTCGTGTGATAAGCTCATTTCATTCTGGATAAAATTCACTTTGTCACACAGGTGGGCACACGATTGTGTGTTGACCCATATGATAAGCTCAATTCATTCTGGATAAAGTTCCCTCTGTCACACGGGTGGTCATACGATCATGTGATGGACTATGTGACAGACTTCAGTATGTTTCTATTTCAATAATTGGCATGCTAATTTGATATATGTATATGACCAATGTGGATTACAATTGAAAGGAATTGGACATTTGTCCAAGGCCTAATCATCCCCAATGGTGAAAGTATGTGCATTGATTATTGAATTATTGATTGTATTAATATGTGATATCTTGATGAGTAAGAGTGATAGTATATGATTGTATGTTAAGTATAGATCTAGAAGTATGGGAGTTAGAATCTAATGTGGTTCAATAGATAAGTTGGGAATGATGATCTAAATTATGATTAATTGGAATGGTTATTGTAGAACCTAAAGACAAAGTACAAGAGTAATCGGACGATCATCATTTCTGCTTGTGTTAGTTAGGAGCAAAAGAGTCCTAAGGTGAGTACATGATAATCAATATGTTATGGGCGTTATCCCATTATATAGCCATCCATTCATTGTATCAATTTGATTACTTTATTGAACTTATGTTCCATTGATATCTATTCTTGAACCCAAATATGTTAAAACCTCCACTTGAGACCTTCGATCTACTTTATATCGATATAAAGATAGTAAAACTTTACTCTTTGATGAGTACCATAGTTCATTTGAATCCCTAATGCTTTCAATTGTGAAAATGTGATAAATCATCTAAAGCAGAAATCTCCATTTGATGTGGGATATACATCAGTCATGTGCATATGGTAAAGAAGGCCCGACGGATAGGGATAGTGTATCCGCCTTAGCTGAGAAAGGTGGTCCTAGCCAGGAGACCTGATTAGTCTCTTGCTTAAATCATTATGAGTGTTCAAGGCATTAGCCATCATTCGATCTAAATGGTAATGAGAAGACAACGTTCTCAAATATATGTTTTCTGCTAAAGTACAATAAAGTAAATCGTATGTAATTGCTTTACTTTGAAGCCCAATTATTGATATCATGAATGAACCCCATTGTGATTATTTTAGTCATCAAACTATTCATATTGCCTAAAAGCAGTAAGGCTATCTTATCCTTACATTCTATTATTGTTTCTAGCCAGCATAATATGTTGATCTATTATGTATTCACTGAGATTTTTATCTCACTCTTTAGTGGTTTTTTTTTTTTAGGTGCTATAGAGGCTGTGGCAAGGTGAAAACTCAAGCTCCATCTCTTCACTTGGGGATTACTCTGTCCATGTTCATTTTGTTATATCATAATGAGTATATATCTCAAAGACACTAGTGTAGAGTTCTATGGTCATTGTGGTGATATAGTGATATGGATAGTTAATTAATTCTATAATATTTATTTGGAACTGTAATTGTTATATTATATGTTACAGTTGTTAGTATATTTAACTAAACTATAATAGATGGTACATTTTGGTACGTATACACTAGTATGGTATACGTTTGATGTATGGATGATATGGAGGTTGATCTTGTAGATATGTATCAAGTTATGATTATGGTATTGTTGATTGTATGATTAGTTATAGATTGGTATTGGGTTCTATGGGCTTAGGTGACCTTATGTCTTCGTGAGTCCTAGAACAGTCATGGCTCAAAGTTGGGTAATGACATTGAGGGACTTGATGTATTTGTTATGGGATAGGGATAGGAACTCTGTTAGGTATAGGTGGTGGAATGCCCCCCAGCCCTCCTGTAATATTTTTTGCTTCATTGTCATACAACATAGGTTAAGTTCTAGGATTAGTAACACTATAAAATTGATGAGAAAGCACGGGTCTCCCTTGTTGATTGTGACGACCATTAAGAGTTGCCCCCCTAGTTCTTCCCTCTTGTGTGGGGGTAAATATCTTTCCTCGGCTTGAAAAGCATGAGGTGGATAAGAGCCAACTACTTTCCCATTGTTACCTTGATTAGCACTTTGAACACCAGAAGCTTGCCTCTTTACTCCATAGCAATCTGTTTGTCTTGCCTTGGACTTCCTTGAACTTGGTTGGAAGAAATTTTTTCTGCCAATCCAGCCATTGTAGAAGTAATCTCTTTCAATGCTTTGAGGTGTTCCTCCATCAACATTTTGTAAAAGACATCATTAGAATTATAATTAACAATAGGTAATAAATTACCTGATCCACCAACCACAGGTCCAGTTGGTGGAATTGGCTGAATTGGTGCCTCCATTTATTGCTGTGACTTCGGAGGCACATTGTACTTTTCAATCTGCTTCACCAGCAGTAACCTTGGCATCCTGAGACATCATGTTGATATCCTTTATAGTATTTTTTCTAGGTGCCATATAGAACTTAGGTCCCACTGGGCGTGCCAAAAATAATGTTTGCTTTGAATTTGTTTAGAGCGTGCCACGTAGTTAAGTACATGAGCCAAATTAAATTGCGCCTGAACTTCTATCAGAAAATTATGGATTCTCAGCTCCCTTTAATAGTTAATGCTGAAATTTTAATATTACCTAATTTGAATGTATTTAAGATTGGGAATTTAATGAGCTTGGAAAGTAAATAAATTAAAGGATTATGCTAATTTGAAAGGAATTGAAGTGCATTGCATTGAATTAAAATTGTTGCATTTATAGGAATTTAAAAGATTGGAAAATGATGCTGAGAAATGTAAATACAATATTTGGAATTAAAATTGCAGGAAAAAGTATTGAAATTGGTTGATTGGTTGATCTTGGATGATTGATTGTTGGTTCATGCTACCATTTCTTCTTTAACTCTTGCTTTTATACTTGACTTGGAGTAACTGTTATGTCCAGTAATGTGCCATTTCTTCTCTTTAGAGCTCCATTTCTTTAGTTAGTGGGGATCTGTAATACCCCGGATTGCAGTGAACAGTGAAGATTGTCAGAGTTAAGATGTGAGAGTAAGATGAGGATGTAAGTGTTAGTATAAGTGCAAGATAATAGTATAAGATGAGTATAAATGTATAAGAATAGTATAAACATTGAATGAATAAAGTGTAATGATTGTTTAAATATGAGATGTAAATTGAAGAGTTATTTATGTATATATGTGTATGTGTGAGTGAGTGTGTAGTGTATATGGTTTAATTTGTGATTAAGGTTGGATATTTAAAGAATAGACTAAGTTGAATGAGTTAAAAGGGAATCTGAGCATACATGATTTGAATTGTGTGGTTATTGATGTTATAGCATAAGTTATATGAGAATGAATTTAAAAATTGATTTTTCCTTGGTGTTGTATGATGATATGAGACTCCTAATGATTTGATGACATGATCCTTAATTAAAGAAGAACCTTAGACAAAAGATTATTAGTGGAGAAATTCATGAACATCAAAGTTTTGTTAAGTTATGATTATTATAAATTGTGATTGTATTGTTTTTGGGGTGAGTTGGATATTGATTTGAGGAGAGGTTTGAAGCTTCAAAGATCACTAGTGAATGGACTAAGGGTATAAGAAAATATATTTAAAAATGATTAAAACATGAGTTATGCAATTTGAGTGACGTAACGAAAGATAAATTGCCAAACACCCTACATTGTTGTTTCTGTAGGAAGTTTGAGATTGTCTATTGGTTTTGATGACCATAGATGATGAGTTAGACAAAGTTTAGAACATAAAAAATGATTATTTATATATAAATAAATTGATATTAATCATTTTTTCAATTGAGCATGTATGTTTAGAGATATAGTAAAAATTGTGGAGATTGTTCGGGCTGAATTTGCGCAAAAATAGGTCAAACTTTAAAAAATTTATTATTAATTTTATAGTTCATATATTGAGTTTAATTTTTAATATGTTGTATCCTTATGTGTCTATTTTAAGTAGAAAAAATAATCAAGTGATTTGGATAAGTATAGTAAGAGTTATGATGAAAATACTGAAGTAACGCCTGAGAATTAGTTAGGTGAACTGTAATTTCGCTTCTAGATGAAAGTCATCCCTACAACTTTCTAGCTTACGATCATAACATGAAAGTCACCCCCGTAACCTTCAATGTTATAGTTATAAGCTGCATACAGAGAAGAAAATGAGTGCATTTACTGCCCAACTACCCTCAAATGGATATATATGGCCAAACCACCGAAAATATTGACCAAAACACTCTTCTTTCTTCATCTTCTTCACCTATTCTCATTATTTTTCATCTCTAAACATTTCTAAGACAAAATCTAGCAAATTTTCTTCAAGAAAACCAAAATCAAACCTATTGATTGCAAGATTCATCATTTAGATCAAGAGGAAGGTAAGGATTTGTTGCCTAAGATGAACTAAGAAGGGTGGTTGAATTGGTGGGTAATTAGAAAATAAAAATGAATGAGGAATAAGGGAAGAAAAGGGGGGTTGAATTGGTGGGTAATTAGAAAATAAAAATGAATGAGGAATAAGGGAAGAAAAGAAAGAACACAAATAGTTTATGGTTCAAATTATAACCAATCCTACATCCACTCCCCAATCACCAATTGGGTATTTCACTATCAATGGAGTTTTACTAAGTTCACCCCCAACTTAGTGTTTAAGCTCACACCAAACTATACAAGTGTTTTCCCAAGGCTCACACTCAAACCCCTCAAGTGTTTTCACTAGGCTAACACTCAAACCTTACAAGTGTTTTAACAAGGCTCACACTAAAACCTAAACAAGAGTTTTCCTAAGGCTCACTCTCAAACCTATGAAGTGTTTAAGGCTAACACCCAACCTTTGAGCAATGAATGCTCTTATAACAAACACAAAATGTGTTGAATGAAGTTTAAGGCTTAAGAAATGAAAATACAAGAGTTTGGCCACTTAAGAAAGTTGTTAATTCTTAATGAAGGCCTTTGGAGGGGGTATTTATAACCTCCCAATACCAAAGAGCCATTACAATTAAAGTATGGCCAAAACTCTCCTTAACAGCTAGAAAATCTTCATTAAATGCACTGCTAGAGTAGAATCGCGGTCGCTAAGCCTTTGTCGCAGTCGCGATGTCCTTTTTGCGGTCGCTGCTACATTATTGCGGTCTCTATCTTCATATGGCTCAACGGCTAGTGACACGTGGAAAATTTTAATTGCTTGTTCAATATGACTGTTACAGCTCATTCTCAACCCTATGAATATCGCAGTCGCTACAGTCTTGTTGCGGTCGCGATATTGCTTTCACGCTCAGAGTTGCGAGCGTGATGCTGACCGCAAACCTTTCTGTCTAAAAAATGCAATATAAGGCTTTAGCAATATTGCGGTTGCTACAACATGGTTGCGGTCACGACATGCCTATTGCGGATGCAATTCTTGTGTTGGGAGCGCAAATTAGAAGTCCAGCATAACACTTCGAGAATCTTCCAAATTCTTGATTTCCAAGTGTTCCTAAGGCATTTTATATGAAAAAAATACACTTAGATAAAACATTAGTAAAATTCAATTTGATTGTCAAGAACAAAATAGAGATTGACTAAATTGAACACCCAATTTAGGTCAACAATCTCCCCCTTTTTGATTTTGACAAACAAATTGAATTTGATATAAAAAATAAATGTACAAGATATAAAGCTCCCCCTCAATCAATAATCCTTAGAATTAAAAAAAATTTCTCCCCTTTAATCAAATAAATCATTTTAATTGAAAGAAAATTTATTAAATTATTTTAATTAAAAGAAAATTTATTTTCCCCCCCTTAATCAAATAAGTCATTTTTCAAATTCAATTTTACCATTTCTCCCCCTTTGGCAAGATCAAAAAGAGGATTTTTATTGGGAGAGTAAGGGAACTAAGGATTGAAAGATATGAAGGGATATTGGGCACAAACGCAATGGAATTGGTAGGTTTGTGAAATCTCAAACGTTTTAAAATTTCACAACACCATGTGGTTTGGTCCAATAAACATTCAAGCAATCTTTTAATTAATGTGTAAAACACATATGCAAGAAAAGAAAGAACAAGTGGTAATCGAATAACCTCTTGAAGCCAAGACTTTTGATTCTTCTCTTTTCTATCAAGCTCCCTAAGCGTGAAGCCTCTAGAATTTCCATACCAAGCTTTCTCTATCAAGCTCCCTTTGGTTTCTTTAGTTGTTCTGGACTTCCTCTCTTTGGTTGTCCAAATGAAATCAAGATCTACTTTGGCAAACCTTCGCTGTTTAGATTTCTTTTAAGTTCTATGGATTATTCAACACTTTTCAAGAAACTTTTGTTCTTTCACAAAGAACAAATGATTAGAAATCAAGAACAAGATAAAGTGAAGAACACTTCTTCTATTTCCTTTTTCTCTCAACTCTAAATCTTTGATGAACAAGATGATGAATAGTAAAACTATCTCTACACAAAACAATCATAAAAAACTCTTTATACCTTTACAACACTTATTTTGGAAAAAGAAGTTATTTATAAATTGAGTTGCTCTTTTTTGACTTTAAGATAATAATGAAAATGCCCATTGTATCCTTTTGAACTAAATGACAATTTCATACATGTCTTCATATGGAAATTATATTGTGAGCTTGGACAGATAATCTCTAACCCCTAAACCTATCTCATAGGCTTTTAGGGTTATGGATTTTCCTAACCCCTAAACCACATCAAATGGGCTTATGGTCATTTGAAGATTACTAACCCCTAAACCTTGTAAATAGACATTAGTGTTATTGATTTTTCCAACCCTTAAACTCATCACATGGGCTTTGGTGTTAATGAAATCTCAAACCCCTAAATCCATTCTTTAGGCTTTAGTGTTAGACAAAACTTCATAACCCCTAAACTAGCTTTCACCATATCA
>CATKHJ010075984.1:0-10205 GCA_949750685.1 Vernicia montana | reverse complement strand
TGTGTGCTAGATTTCAATCATGTCCTAAAGAGTCTCATTTGAATGCGGTCAAAAGGATTTTAAAGTACTTGCATGGAACATTGCATTTAGGTTTATGGTATCCTAGAGATTCATCATTTTGCATAATTGGATATTCGGATGCGGATTATGCCAGTAGTCTCTTAGATAGAAAGAGTACATCCAAAACTTGCCATTTTCTTGGTGAGTGTTTAGTTTCTTAGTTTAGCAAGAAACAAGTTTCGATTTCCTTGTCCACTGCCGAAGCAGAATATGTGGCGGCAGGTTGTTGTTGCACTCAAGTTCTTTGGATGAAACAAGAACTCAAGGACTATGGTCAAACACTTGATCACATTCCTATCAAATGTGATAATACAAGTGCTATAAACCTCTCTAAGAATCCAATTCAATATTCTAGGAGTAAGCATATAGACATTAGGCATCATTTTTTGAGAGACCATGTGCAAAATGGAGATGTATTGGAATTTATTGATACAATTAACCAATTAGTGGACATTTTTACAAAACCCCTAAATGAAGAAATATTGAACTTCATTAAAAGGGAATTAAGGATGCTTGATGGAAGCTCATTATCCTAACAAAGATCTTTTTGTAAAAACTCCTTGAATGCATAATTTTTGCAAATCATTCATGCTTAGTCAAAAATGTTTATCCATGAGGATATGGTTTGAACATTTTGATATTTCAATTTCTATTTCATGAGTTTTTGAAATTTAAATTCATATATGTCTATTTTCATGATTGATGATTTAATTAAGTACAATCATAATTTTTTTCCCTAAAATTCTCTTCATTTTCTGAAAATCTTATAATTCGCGGTCACTACATACCTTTCGCGAGCGCAATTTTTAAAATTTCTCTGTCCGTTGCAATTTTTCAAACATTGCAGTCGCTATGTACTCTTCGCAAACGCGAAATACCTTGAAACAGTTACTGTTACTCACTATTTTTAAAAATCGCGGTCGCAACTATTAATTCGCGAACGCGATTTAAGTTTCTGGCACAAAAAAATTAGCCGTTTTAAAAATGGCCAGAATCACATTTATTGCAATTTTTGACCAATTTTTGGTCTTTCCATGGCTATATAAGTCCCATCTTTATTTGAAATGATTTTACAAAACTCTCCCAAAAGTTTATTCACTCAAATTTTACTCTCCTCTTCTCACTTTTAGTTTCTCTTCATCTCTTATTTCTCCTTCCTTTCATCTTCAATGGCCCCTAAGACTAAGCCAACAAGAGCTTTAAAAGGCAAGGAACCTCAATCCTTCCAAGAACCACCCATCTCTCTAGCCATGATGCAAGGTATAACTAAGGATGAGAAACTCACTTGGGCTAAACTTCAACCCAAATTAGTACTCCCAAATAAAGTCCCAAACATTTCCCATCTTAGAAATTTAGACATTGAAGGTGATATTGTTCAATACTTGAACAATCTTCGATGGATGACCTTCATCTTTCCAATTGAAAAAGGCTATGAAGAGTTAACAAAGGAATTCCTTGCAACTTTAGTGCTTGAGAAGAAAGCTTTCGATACCTATGGCTTCTATGGCATTAGGTTTCATTTCTTCGGAAAACAATATGGTTTGAAACTTGAAGAAGTTGTCAAAATCTTTGAATTCCAACAAGAAGGAGCTTTTACTCTCAATGATCTTGACCTCACCTTCAATGATTTTTGGAAAGAACTCTCCATTGAAAGTAAGTATGACCTAAAAACTTCCTTAGCCAAACACTTTAGAACCTTCCAATTTTGGGTACTTCATCGTATTGTTACCTACTCCATCAATGCAAGGGGTGATGGTAATGAAAAAGTTACCCAAAAGGATCTTTTCTTCCATTATAGTCTAATCAAATCCAAACCCATTCAAAGTGCTAGATTCCTAATAGACCAATTTATTCATCTTGCCAAGACTCCAAAAGGTGTTATCTATCTCTCTTCTCACATCATAAGAATAGCAAACCATGTTGGGGCTCTTACCTTGCCCAATAAAGCCCTTCTCAAATACATTCTCTCCCCCACTTCAAATATGAAGGACATAGGATATATGCTCCACTCCAAATGCATTAGGGAGAAGAATAATACATATGAATTTATTTTTAGTGAAGTTGGAGTTCTTGAGAAGTCAAGGAAAAGATCAAGGACCATTATTCCTAGTGGTGGCCCTTTTCATGTTGAGGGCCAAGTTGAGGAAGAAACCATAACAAGGGGACAAGGAACTCAAACCCCTTCTACACCTTCTCCTTCTTCCACAACAAACAAACTCCTTCGAAAAATCCTCAAGATAATGACCCTTTTAGATCATATACATGAAGACATAGTAGACATGCAAAACAAAATGGATCTCCCTCCATATGATCTAAAAGATTGGGAGTTTAGTGACATTGAGGAAGATCAAGGAGAAGAAGAAGAACCATAGTCTTTTGGCTATAGATCTCTATCTTTATTTTTCTATTTCTATCTTTGTTTCATTTTAATTTTTTTTAAGTTCTTTTGTATGTTTTCTCCTTTTAATTATTGAATGAAATTTATATTTTACATTTCTTTGATTCATTTTATATGCTTCAATTTCAGCTTTACTTTATTTCATTTGCTGCATTGCCTCCCTTCATATCTCTTTTTGATCTTGGCAAAGGGGGAGAAGTGGATTTGAAATTGAATTTTTATTTAAATAAGTAGAATAAAAGGGACTATTTAAAAAATTACTTAATTAAGGGGGAGTAAATAATTAAATGGTCATCTATTGAGGGGGAGTATTAAATTCCATTTACTTATTGTTATTTTGTCTCAAAATTCAATTTAATTGTCAAAATAAAAAAGGGCGAGATTGTTGACCAAAATTGAGTTTTCAATTTAGTCAATCTCTATTTTGATCTTGACAATTAAATTGAATAGTTCTAATATTTCAATTGAGCTTGTTTTTGACAGATAAAACAATAAGAAAGAGGTTAGAATTGAAGAACTTGAAAAAATTTCTAAGTAGTATGAATGCCTTGTAAATCGCGCTCGCAACTAGTCCATTGCACCCGCAATATGAGCATCGCGATCGCGACCAATATATCGCAACCGCTTCCTAGCTAAAACTCAAAATTCACAATTCAGGCAGCAAGGTTCGCGGGCAGAGTTGCGACCGCAATACAGAGCGTGATATGCATATCACAACCGCAACAAGATCGTCGCGAACGCGACATTCAAACGCTGAGAATGAGCTGTAATGGTAACTTCAGTAGCAAACGGAATGGTGCCACGTGTCACTAGCCGTTGGGCAATTATGAAGATCGCGACCGCAAAATATGAATAGCGACCGCGATTAAGCATTAGCAAACGCAATATTGAAATGCGACCTCGAAAATAGGCTGACTAGCATTTAATGCTGGATTTGTTACTGTTGTAGGAAGATTTAGTTAATCATTTTTGTAACAGCTCTTTTTGGTGGATGAACACTATAAATACCCCATCAAAAAGAGTTAAGGACCATCAATTAATCATCCAACAACCAAACTCTTGCCAATTTATTTCTCAAAACTTTCAATTTTCTTTAAACACCTTGTGTGTTTATTGTAAGAGCATTTATTGCTCAAAAGGGTTTAGTGTGAGCCATTAAACACTTATTAGGTTGGAGAGTCATCCTTTGTAAAACTCTTATCGGGTTTGAGTGTTAGCCTTAGTGAAAACACTTGTGAGGTTTATAGTGTGAGCCTTGAAAACACTTATAAAAAGTTTGGTGTGAGCTTAAACAATAAGTTGGGAGTGAACTTGTTAAAATTCCATAGATAGTGAAATACCAAATTGTTAATTGGGGCGTGGATGTAAGATTGGTTATAATCCGAACCACTATAAATCCTTTGTGTTCTTTATATTCTTCTTACTGTTTTTGAATTAAATTTTTAATTGCCCACCAATTCAACCCCCTTCTTGGTTCATCTTGGGCTACAAAAGTATTTTGTAAAAAAAATTGCTTAGGTCAAATTTCATTATAAAATTTTAAATCCAAACTATTTATTGTCATATCAGCTGTTTGGATTGCATAAACATAAATAACTTGTGTGAATTGAAATAAGAGAAGATTTTAATAAGATATTGTCCTTTAATGCGATTAGATCAAATTAATTTTCAGTTGATCATTTATTTAAGTACCTAAATATTAGGTAGGGGAAAAAGGCTAGTGCAAACTTGGGCCAATGGACTTGAATACAAGAAGACTATATGACATTTTGTCATTTAATCTACTTGGTATTGCGTATTGGAATAAGTCTTGCCCATATTAGATATTTACATGTGTTGATTGTGATAATTGATATTATTATGATTGAAATTATATATTTTTTAGATGCTATTCAAATTATTTTTTTCTTTTCTTATTTTAACATTTTTATTCAAAAATTATTTAGAAAATTTTTCATATGTAATGTGTCAAATAACTCTTATATATAATTTAATAAACTAATTCAAATTATATATATATATATATATAATTATATATATATATAATTAGTTTATTAAATTATATCTCAATGTAACACCCAAAACTTTTGATTGATGTATATACCTTATTTATTGATGATTGAGCTAAATTATGATTGTATATTGTATATTTCTTTGTGAAATTGATCTATATTGATTACTCTATGATGTTGCCATTGATATTGAGTTTGGATACATTGATTGTGATGGAATGATACTTGTGGAATGGATATACAATAATATGTAATGATTTGAGATGTGTTGGAAGCTTTTGGAGTGAGTTTGATAAGTTGGAAATAAGAATAGATAAGTTTTGGCAGGCATCAAATAGTAATGCCCGTTACCAAAGTTGTTCACTACTGTAAAAATAGTTTCTGCATGAACAGTAAATTTTGGGATTAATGGTAGTAACGTTAGTGATATTGTCACAGCCCATCTTCACAACTGTGACGATCCTAGGGCATAGGTAGGCATAAGACCACCGAAAACCCATAGAAACCTTCTCATCACATAAATCACATATCATCTAGAACAACTCATACTCATCCCAAGATCGGAACCTGAACTCATACATATATACTCATAAGCTCAAACATCTCATCCATATCACATGCTCATACATACACTTACTCGTAATCTCATAAGCTTATAATTCTTATAAAACAATATATAGAAATCATCCATAATTGCCACAAAGGCCAAAATAATAGCTCTCTCTTACACACATTAAGCAACTATAATATCTCAAATACATATATAATAAATGGAGAAATCACATTGATCGAATAGGTTCTTTAGGGAGGAAAATACCTGAACACCTGAGCTGATAAACTTCTTAATCTCCTGAAAAACGGAATCACTAATGAGATAAAGCAGTGAGTAAAGAATATACTACTATACTTGTGAGGCTAGGTAATTCAAGGCTAGCTCACAAGGATGGTAAGGCTCATAACTTGTCAAATGACTTACAATATAGAAAATGAAACTCATATAACTCGTAATAATCCATAACTCATAGTATACAAGGATAAACATGTATATAGCTCATGAAAGAAATCATAACTCATAAATAAATGGATATAGAAATCAAGCTCGTAATATTTAGAGTAGAGGCACTATATTAGCATGCTCACCTCGTAAATAAGAGTAAAGGCTGGATTAGCATACTCTTGCTCGTAATAAGAGTAGAGGCTTAATAACATACTCTTGCTCATAATACATGAAATAGATCATATTTCACATCTAGAACAATTTACCCTTCCTAGATAGGAATAGGATATTATACCATATCCATCGAGTTACAATGTGCACAAAGTCTAATGATTAACCCACATTAGTAGGGGATTTCTATACCATTAAGATTATCACATATAGATAGAATAATTGGGGTTCTCATAAAATAATACTAATTAGCAAATGGCTAATTAATAGCTCATATGATTCAATAACAATTCTCATGCTCATAGACAAATAACAATATATGATTCTCATTATAGATAATAATTAGCAAATGGATAATTAAGAACTTATAAAGTTTAATGAAACATTTGGTTCAATCAAACAATTCTCATATACTCATACTCATGGTAGCTTATAAAAGAAATTAGGCATTATGCCTTAGGAATTCAAATATAAGAATAGTAGTATATTTTCTACTCACCTTCAATAAAAAGAATGTTCTAATATCTCTTAGAAACTTCTCAATCACCTCAATTCATCAAGCTCCTCATGATCATCAACTTTTCTTGAAGGAACTATATACATAAACATATACAAATTAACCATACATATAACTCATACTCTTAATCACCATACACATGCTAAACTCATGATTTCTAACTCTATTACCTTCCCCAAGCATGAATTGTAACAAGAAGGAAGAAGAAATTCAAAGAAAACCAAAACCCTAACTTACCCCTTCAAGGAATGCTTCAACAATGGATGAAAGGTTGAGTAATTGCAACCCTAGATCCTTTGGTTGATGTAATTAATGAAGTCTCCAAGCATTTAAGAAGTTAGGTTGAGGTTTCTTTAAGAGAAAAATAGATTTAGAATGCTAAAATCTCGACTGAAATGAAGTTTGGGCTTTAATTCTCTATTTAAAGCCGATTTCCAGATTCTGCCCTCGATGAGAGTCGCGATTGTGATATGTCTATAGCGATCGCAACATGCTATTGTTCATATAGATATCGCGGTCACTACTACCATATCGCGAGCGTGATTCTCCTTCAGCCAAATTCTCAAAATCAGGCAGAGAGGTTTGCGATCGGCTTCGTGTCCAAGGTTGCAGTCGCAATCCTCCTATCGTGGTCGCGACTTCCTTGTCGCGGGCGCTACTTATACCCTACAGCTCCACTTAGCAATTCAACCTTCAATTCTCCAAATAAACTCATAAAATCACTCAAATAGACTTATTTCAATAAGAACACCTCATAATCATCCTCAACACTTATCATATAACTCATAACTCATAAAAAAATAATTGATACACATCTAGTAGCTCATATAAAAGATCGAACGAATATATACATGAACTTGGGGTATTATAGATATGATGGTAATGCCAGTGACATAATAGTAACGCCCGTTACTAAATTTTTTAACTATCGTGAAGCTACTGTTTGGTCGAGTTCAGGGTTTCTGGGTCTGATGAGGTAACAGTATTACTTAAAAGTAATGCCCGTTACTCATCGGGGATTATAAATTGAAGGGGAAGGTCATTAAACGTGAAATCTGACTTCTCTCTTCATTTACTCTTATAATAACCCGACCTTTTTATTAAATTTTAAATTTTATTTTAATAAGAAAATATAATTATTTATATTTTATAATGATATTTAAAAATGATATATTTATGGTAATGAAAATATTTTATGGAATTAATTATTTAAAATTTTGGTTTATTATGATATGTGTTGCCCAATATGAACTAAGAAGGGGGTTGAATTAGTGGGTAATTAAAAATTTAATTGAGTGAGGAAGGAAGAAAAGAAAGAATATAAGGAATTTATAGTGGTTAGATTATAACCAATCCTACATCCACTCTCCAACCACCAATTAGGTATCTCACTATCAATGGAGTTTTAACAAGTTCACTCCCAACTTAGTGTTTAAGCTCACAACAAACTTTACAAGTGTTTTCAATAGGCTTACACTCAAAACCTCACAAGTGTTTTCACTAAGGCTAACACTCAAACCAAACAAGAGTTTTTACAAGGATCACTCCCCAACCTAGATAGTGTTTAATGGCTAACACTAAACTCTTGAGCAATGAATGCTCTTACAACTAACACACAAAGTGTTAAATGAAAAATTGAAAGCTTGAGAATTAAATTTGCAAGAGTTTGGTTGTTGAATAAGTAGTTGGATGTTTCTTGAAGTCTCTTGATGCTGTATTTATAGTTTTCATCCATCAAAAGAGCTGTTACAAATAGCTTTAACCAAATATCTCTTCAATAGTTAGAAAATCTGCATTAAATGCCCTGTCAGACAAGAGTTGCGGTTGCCATAGCTATATTGCGATCGAGATATGCATATAGCAGTCGCTACAAGGATGTCGCGGTCTCTATATTCATATGTATCCAATGACTAGTGCAACGTGAAAGATTTTCCTTTGCTGCTGATGTTACCGTTGAGACTCTTCTCACTCTTATGAATGTCGCGGTCGCAACAGTCAGGTCGCAGTCGCAATTAGCCTTTCATGTTTCGACTTGCGGTCACGACATTGATCGCGAACCTCTCTGGATGAATTATGCATTTTATGCCAAAAGCTATGTTGCGGTCACGACTATGTTGTTGCGGGCGCTATGACCTTGTTGCGGGAGCAAATTACGCATCAGGAAGAACACTTAGAGATTTTTCTAAGTTCTTCATTCTCAAGCTTGTCTAATGCATTTTATCTGTCAAAAGATACTTAGATGAAATATTAGAACTATTCAATTTGATTGTAGATCAAAATAGAGATTGACTAAGTTGAAAACCCAACTTTGGTCAACAATATGTTTAATTAAGAAATGAGTATTAAAACAAATTCAATTAAAAATATATTATGAATAATGATATTTGTTTTAAAAATAAGAATATAAATGTATAAGACTCAAACTTGTGACCAACGAATGGTTGAAAAAGCCCTTAACCACCAGGCTACTCCCATTTTCTAATATATTACTTCTTTAAATATTATATATTACATATAAAGCATGATTTATAAGAAAATATATATATATATAAAAGAAGAGAAAAAAAATAAAAATAGAAACAAATAGAGAATAGATTGAGAGAGAGAGTAGATAGAGAGAGAGAAAGCGAAAGTGAAATATATATATATAAAAAAAAAAAAAAAGATAAAGAACACAATCAGAGCTTACTTGGACCAATAGTGAGCGGAATAGCAGCCAACCACAGTGGAGCTACTCGACCAACAGCGATGCAACGATCGGCTTGCGATTGGTTGGAGTTTGCGAATTCCAGTAGGCCTTATCGAGCGCTTATCTTGGACGAACGGTGAGCTACCAATGACGATGGTGGATTTGATTTGGGTAAATTTGAGTTTGTGATTTTCTTATATTCTTGGAATTTTAATAGTTTCAATAGGATAAGTAATTTTCATGTTGGATTTGAAAAATTAATTGAGTTAGGAGGTTTGGTAATTTATTTTCATTAGGTGATTAATATTTTGAGATAAATAAAAATAATAAAAATTATGGAATAGTGACGTAATAGAAAGAGGTTGATATAAATGAGAGATTGTAGCAAGGATGTTCAAAGTGTGTTAATCATATTTTGTAACTTGAGAATGAACAATTGTATTGGCGTGTATAATGATATTAGGATGAGACATTGCATAATTTTTCTATTATTGTTAAATAATAATAAACTTTAATTTTCTAATACTGAGAACGAAAACTTTGTTGGTAAAGTTATTATTTCAGGTAGTTAGATTGTCAATTTCCTGTAATACCCCAAGTTCATATGTATATCCATGTGATTCATTTTACGAGTTATTAGATGTAAATCTGATATTTTTATGAGCCATGAGTTATATGATAAGAGAAGATGAATTGAATAAGTTACCAATGTATGAGTAAGTTAAGAGACGAGGAAGTTCGTTTGACTTTAGTCTTCGACTTCGGTCTTCGACTTCGGTCTTCAACTTCAATATGAGTAAGATAAGAGATGAGGGAGTTCGTTCGACTTTAGTCTTCAACTTCGGTCTTTGACTTCGGTCTTCGACTTTAGTCTTTGACTTCAGTATGAGCAAGCTAAGAGATGAGGAAGTTCATTCGACTTCGGTCTTCGACTTCAGTCTTTGACTTCGGTCTTCGACTTCAGTATGAGCAAGTTAAGAGATGGGGAAGTTCGTTTGACTTCGGTCTTCGACCATTAATCTTCGACTTCGGTCTTCGACTTCAATATGAGCAAGATAAGAGATGAGGGAGTTCGTTTGACTTTGGTCTTCGACTTCGATCTTCAACCATTAGTCTTCGACTATCAGTCTTCGACTTCGATCTTCGACTTTAATATGAGCAAGATAAGAGATGAGGGAGTTCGTTCGACTTTGGTCCTCGACTTGGGTCTTCGACTTCAATCTTCGACTTCAATATGAGCAAGATAAGAGATGAGGGAGTTCGTTCGACTTTGGTCTTCTACTTCGGTCTTCGACTTCGGTCTTCGACTTCGGTATGAACAAGATAAGAGATGAGGGAGTTCGTTTGACTTTGGTCTTCGA
>CATKHJ010075897.1:0-32365 GCA_949750685.1 Vernicia montana | reverse complement strand
CACAAAATATATATATATATATATATATATATATATATATATATATATATATATATATATATATATATATACTAACAAATAGAAATTGTTTTCTAGAAACCTAAACTCATATAGAAAACAATTTCTATTTTGTGCATGAGTTTAGGTTTCTAGAAAACAATTTCTATTTGTTAGGATTTGAAATTTGAAATCTGGTTCTATTTATTTTCCAAAAAGTGATTTTGGTGATGTAATTTGGATTTTTGAGATGAAATTTTTATGCTTTGCTTTTAAAAATGGTATAATTTGAATCCAATATCATAGCTTTACAATTTTAATTTGATGATCTTCCCATTTTTTAGTTGATTTAGTTGTTTAGATTAAAAGGGTAGGTTGTGTTTTAGTCATGAAATCTATTTCAGTAGTAATACAAAGTTAGGGTTTGAATTTTGGAGATTTTAGCTGTAAACGGTAAGCGAACAACCAATGAGCCTTTGGTACAGGAGTCGTCTCCAAGGCTGAAAGGTCAGGTTTGAGTCGGAGCCAAATTTAACAAAAAAACAAAAGTAAGCTAAGATTGATTGCTTTATATTTTCTGTATTTTGTAGGCCTGTCTTTGATCTTGTGCTCTTTAGCATTGCAAAAGAATGTGGAAGAACAACCATTGTAAGTGGGTGTTATCTAAGGTTAGAAGCTACTCAAGAATAGCTCCCCCACCACCTGCCTATGCTCATCCAGTCATTAGAGTCTCCAACAATGTTGCTCAATTGGGTTCTCCAAAAGATGGACCAAAGCCTAGGCAGCTTTTATCCTTGCCCCCATTCCCTGGCCTCCCTCTGCCTGGAAAGAACTCGGATGCATCCCATGTCACCGCCATTAGCTGGGTCAAATATTATTTTGATGAAATCCCTGACTCTGTGATTCAATCACATTTTAACAAGGGCCTAGTGAGTATACAATCTATAGCACAGGGAGGACAAATGTCTATGAGAAAGGTATGATTGTTTATATAAATCAATTATGCTAATTTTTTTTCTCTTTCTTTCTGCTTCTCTGTGAAATTATGTGATGCTGTGTGAGTTTAATGTTCTACAACACAGCTTGCCTACAGATTAAGCCTAGTGAGGTTATGGAAGCAGGGGCAAGAGTTCATATGCCTGTATCAGCAGCTGAGACTAAGATTTCCAAGAGGTTTGACACAATACCAAGTGGAACCCTATATCCAAACGCTGATGAGATTGAATATTTACAAAGGCTTGTCAAGTACAAGGCATGCCTTAATTTCACTTCTATTTCCTATTTCCCTAGGGAAAATTCTGATATGCTAGTTTTGGCTTGGTGGAGTGCCATATGCCAAAATTTTTTGTTGCATTTCTAGTCTTTTCGCCATATATTGCTAATTTTTACTACTTGGTATTCCAATTTTAGGACTCTGCTATCATCATTCTAAACAAGCCCCCAAGATTGCCAATCAAGGTTAGAATCTGGAATTGCATTGTTTCTTCTAATTGATTTTTGTGTTTGCAAATTTTGTTGCCTGTTGATTTATTCTTGTTTATTAATTTTGTTAGGGGAATCTTCCTGTTCACAATAGCATGGATGCATTGGCAGCTGCAGCTTTGACTTATGATTATGATGAGGGGCCTAAGTTGGTAAGCTTCTAGCAAGTGACTTGTACAATTGGTGGTCTTCTTGTTCATATGTGAAGTAGTTGTTATGTAAATATGAAAATTGCTATTTTGAATTATCTCTCTTCTTCTATTTTATTTTTTTCAAATTTAAATTAGTGTTTTTGTTATTTTATAAATCTCCCAACTATGATATAGTTCTCATATCACTGTTGTTAGAATTGTACGATTCGATTCGATTCACAGACAAAACGAGTCGACTCTATATGAAGAATCGAAAATAAGAGAGAATCGACAAAGAATCCGTGCGACTCGGTCCCGAATCGATATAATCTATATGAATCTGTAGATTCATGCGATTCTCAAAATATTAAAAAGAAAAAAAGATATAAAGGTTGAGAAGAGAATATGAAGAGTTGCTGTTAGAGATGAAGAGACTTGCTGTTAAAGAAAACTTGGAAAAAGAGTCTTAATTGTACTCTTGTAATTTCCAAGAGTTAAGAGTATTAGTTGTAGTTATCAATTCACACACAAACTCTAAAATATAATTATAATTATATATATAACTATTTTTATTTAATAAATCAATTATTATTTTAAAACAGTAATTGATTATTTTAAAGTACCGTGTATATTAAAAGTTATTTTAAAACAGAATTTAATTATTATTTTCAAATTATTTTAAATTTTAAATTATTTAATTTATTTTAAATTATAAATTATAAGGTAATTAATTAATTTTAAAAAATTCTAAACTAATTTTGTTCCAAAATAGAGAACCAAAGAAGTATAACCTACGATATTTGACATGAAATATATTATTTATATGAATATAAATTATTTATAATTAATATTAGCATCTTAACCGAATCTTATGATTCGATTCTCGATTCACAAAATTAGGATTTCGATTCTCGATTTGACAACTATGTCTCATATAATACTTTTACCAGGTACAACGCCTTGACAGAGAGAGCAGTGGTCTCCTCTTAATGGGGCGAACAAGAGAAAGCATTGATCTACTTCAGTGGTTGTATAGTGGCCAAAAGAAATCAAGTTCCCAGTGTAAGGTATTTATGTTATCAGTCTTGTTATTTAACACAAGGACAGTCAGTGTTTTGTCAAATTACAGTAGGATAAATGGATATTGTATCCACCTTTTGGTGAACTATAATGTATTGGGCAATCGTAGGTTTGGAATGATGCATGTGGAGCAACATATCAACGGTACTGGGCATTGGTTATAGGCTCCCCCAAGGAAAAGGAAGGCTTGATTCGAGCTCCACTCTCAAAGGTTCTCTCTCTCTCTCTCTCTCAATCGTTGTGAAGCAACAAATGTTATCTTCTGGAACATCTGTAATGAGGTTTTCTTTACCGACTGTTGCATATTGTAGGTGCTTCTGAATGATGGGAAGACAGAGAGAATTGTCTTGGCTCAGCATTCAGGTATTGAAGCTTCTCAAGAAGCTTTAACTGAATATCGAGTGTTAGGTCCTAGAATAAATGGATGCTCATGGGTTGAGCTACGTCCACTCACCAGGCGAAAGCATCAGGTATTACTATCCCTATTTGATGTAGTTGGCACTATTAAATTGAACATAACTGCTGATTATTTGTTCGAGTAACGGGTCAAGTACAAATGAAACTATGACTTCTACATACATTAAAGAATCAATTAACAATATAATGGATGAAATTGGTATAGACCTCAATTTCAAATATTCCTAAAGGTGATGATGGTTAGATATGGGAACAATTCACTTTACTAGAGTGCAGGATGATGGGTTTGGGAGAAACATAATAATGAAGGAAACATGAGAGCTATAGACGTCAAAAGGGACAGAAAGGCATAATTGAATATTACACCATATGCAACAAATTTAGGATTTACGTATGGTGGGGTTACCCATGTCTGTATAACCTAATCGCCAGGACAAGTACTTTTATTTCTCCTATATATCAAGAAGTGCTTATGCTCATATCAAATCCTCGTCTCCATGTTGTATGTGATGGGCTTCATTTACAAGGATAATGAACTAGTCAAGATGGCTTTTTCTGCTACATTTTAGATCTATTTTGTAAATGCTAAATCTAGGTTACTGGTTGATTCCCTTTTTCTTCTATTGGTGGGATTTGTTTGATTCCTTGATTTCCTTCTAAATGTTAAATTAAGATGACTTGAACCATATCTGATTTTGTCTGTTCAATATTTCATAAAGCTTCGCGTGCATTGTGCTGAAGCTCTTGGGACACCCATTGTTGGTGATTACAAGTATGGTTGGTTTGTGCACCAGAGATGGAAGCAAATGCCTCAAGTTGATATTGAGCCGTTTTCTGGGAAACCATACAAGTTGCGAAGGCCAGAAGGTCTAGATGTTCAAAAGGGAAGTGTCTTATCAAAGGTCCCCTTGTTACATCTCCATTGTAGGGAACTTATACTTCCAAACATTGCAAAATTCCTTAATGTTTTAAACAAGAAGCCGGAAAACCTCCACCCTGCACTTGCTGCAAAGCCAGATCTTCTTCGCTTCGTGGCATCCATGCCGAACCACATGAAAATTAGTTGGAATCTGATGTCTTCCTATCTGGTATAAGGATGCCAGAGAACTGGTTTTGTTAGTTTTGTAGAGCTTGACCTATACAGTGATGTAGTCTTATTTATGTTTGTACCTATATTTGTTTTTAATTTTGTTATGCGAATTCTTGCTAGGAATTTTCCATCCTATCTTGTTTTAGTGAAAGAGTTTTTCTATCTAACCATGCCAACTGTGAATGATAGTTGACTAACTGTAAATAGCCTATCTTTTTAATTTTTTATCAATTTTATTCCCAACATTTCAAATTGATATCAATTCACTTAAAATTGATAATCTTTGCTAAATTCTTTTCTTTTTTGGTCATTAGGTATTATTTTTACCAGGTTTTGATATTTGAGAATGCTCCATCTTTGAGTAAATTGGCTTGCCATGACATCTAGCCGTGGGGCGAGGAATGGGTGAGGGGAAGAAAATGTAATCAGGAGGATCTGAAATTGCGAAGGCATGGGTAAGAGGTAGAACTGCTTGATGACGGATTAATTTGCAGCATTTCCAATTGATATACACCATGGCCCCCATATGCAAGCAAATCACATTACACTAAGAATATTTCATAAACTGTAATGGAATGTAATGTAATCAAATATATTTTTAGTATAATGTTTATATTAAAAATACATTTGATTATATTATATTACATTGTATTACGGACACGGACTATCAAATGTATCCTAAGTGTTTTAAAAATTGAATCGCACTACTAATAAACTTTTAGTTCAATAGTACTGAAATCGTTTTTATAATCATGAGATCTCTAATTTTGATTTGATCAAGGACTAATTCAATGATTGATTATGTGGAGTCTAAACATTCACAAATCACAATTGGAGGTCTAAAATGAAAAAGGGAAGAAAAAGACTAATATTTTAGAACAAACACTAGTTATATTTTTTTAGATTATAATTATTTGCTCAAAGATGTTTGGAAAAAAACAGTTCAAGCTGGTGCAATGGAAACTCTGTCAACCTCAACAACATACTCAAGAGTGGCAAATGGTGGAATTAGCACACCAGAACCTAAATCTGCACCATTCTCTCCAAACCCTAAATTAGAAGGGACTATAACTTTCCTTTTCCCTCCAGCCTTAATAGATCTCAATACATATTCTATTCCTTCACATATTCCCTTACTATAAGGTCTTGACCCCATTACTAGAGCCAAAGGCTTCTTGTCTCGAAATGTATCAACAAACACTTGTCCATTCTCTTCAATTTCTCCCTTTAGATCAATCACCACCAAATCCCCTGGCCTTGGAGAAGCACCACCACCAACTCTCAACTCAATGTACCTGTTTCAAATTGCATAGTAAGAAACAATAAATATTTGGATCGTCTCAAAAGGTAAAAAATTTGAATCTCTGATAAAATATTTCAAATTAAAATTTTAAATTTCTATTAAAATGTCTTGAATTCGAGACAGTGATAATGATTCATAGGAAAATAAGAGTTATTCTTATTGTGTAACTTATCATTTAAATTGGGATTCGATCTTACCAAAAAGTAAATATTTGGATTAATTGCAAGGAAAAAAGGAACAAATTGAGCTTTTTTTTTTTTTTTTTTTT
The DNA here is from genome assembly GCA_949750685.1 of Vernicia montana. Lineage (NCBI taxonomy): Eukaryota > Viridiplantae > Streptophyta > Magnoliopsida > Malpighiales > Euphorbiaceae > Vernicia > Vernicia montana. Next base: position 26,597 of record CATKHJ010075897.1, on the reverse strand, counting down.
TTTTTTTTTTTTATTTAATTTTACATATACTTTAATTTTTGTTATTTCAAAATTAGCTCATAGTTATTGGATGCATATTTTTTTAAATACAATAAATATTTCTTGGCTACACAATTCAAAAGGGGAAATATCATATTATGGAGAAAGAGAAAATGTACCTTATGCCATTAGGCAATACTACCTCTTCTTCCTTTTCAACGTCTCTGTAGAACAATGAATCTGGTTAGCAGCAGCATCTTTTATACCATCAAATGATGAGATATTATATTACATTTTATTAGACATACTAAACATAGCATAATTGTTTCAGAAAGTAAAACGATGAGATAGAAAACCAGAGTTAGAATTGTGACCTTGTATTTGCTTCTTGCTGGGACACTTCAAGGCGGGTCTTAATCTGTTCAGAAACAACACCAAATGCAAGAAAGGCAGCCCAAGCAAGGCCAGCACCGATGCCGAACCGCCGTGTTAAGGTGGAAGCTATCCAGTCAGTGGTTTCAACTTTGGTGGTCCTAGTAGTTTTTGTTTTTTCTTGCACTTTAACTGAGATTGGTGTTGGCTGCTCAGATGAACTTGTACTTAGCTGTGGTGGTGATGGTGGTTGTGAAGGTGGAGTTGGTGGAGGAGGAGGAGGAGGAGGAGGTGTTTGTGGTGATGATGATGATATGTGGTTTGTTCTTGCTAATGGGTGAGAGAGAAATGGTGGAGAGCCAAAGAAAGTAGCCATCTTTTAGGGCTATGAAGATAGTTTCTTGATTTAGATATTAAGATGTGATATTGGAAGAAAGATATGTAGTAGCAGACTTGGTCCCCTACCTTATCCATGTATGTGATCAGATTTAAAATGGTGGGTCTTTTCCTTTCTTACTTTTTCTTAAGCATTTTAGTTTTTATGGGGCTGTTTGGCTGCAAGGAAATCCTAAACCTGAAGAAATGTTCCTTTTTTTATTTTTACAAGAGATACAGATCAGCAGTTAGAGTAAGAGAAGGGGCAGTAAGGAGAGTCAGTGAAGAGCAACTTGGTATCCACCAAATGTCCCAAAGAGGGACTCGGGCATGTGCTTTATGGCACATGACCACCAATGGTAAGAAATGTTCCTTTACCCCAAATAGGGGGACTGAACATTCCTTTTTCTTTTTAATCTATTCTAAGAAGTTCAATGCCGGGTGTGTCTAAAACCACTAGTCACCTGAAGTTCAATTCTTGATATTTCCCTGTTTTAAAAAATTCCCAACTTACAAAAAGGAAAAAAAAAAAAAAAAAAAAAAAAAGATATCTATTATAAGAATGCATAGCCTAACTTTTCAAAAACAAAGGAATGCATAGCCTAATGAACACTAATATTTTTTTAAGAATGGGGGGTATAGGGTAAACAATATGCTATCATGCAATGTGGCTACCACAATAGAGCTTAACTGCCCTAAACCTGTAATTTAAGGGCACTCAAGAGCCAGAAACATTGACTTTATCAATTTTGATGACTTGTGACTCCGTTCACTCAACTGTGATCAAGACCACTAAGGAAATTTCACCACAGAAATGATGAAAAATGTTCATATTGGGAGATATTCCCTTCCCTTCAATCAGTTTCCTTGAGCAAAAAATTGGCATCATTTTTTGATCTTGCCCAGCTTGCGCGTATATCTACCACATTGCTCCTCATAGCAGCAAAAGTTTTTCCAATTCCTCCTTCAGTTTGAAATTGCTTGGTAACAAACTGTGAGCACAAAAAACATAACATTGATTACAACAATTTCAAATGAATTTTTTTTTTTTACAAACAAATACACCTCGAGGATGGCTGCACAAGAATACAAAACAAGAAAAGGAAAACCATAGAAAAAGAATCACAATCGTCTCAAATTGGAGTGTATGCTGGGTCATGATCTTCGATCAATCTCTCATATTCTTGTTCCAAACAGTCCACAACTTTCCTCTATATTTTGGTATTCCGACGTGCATTCTTGTCCCAGACAGTCCATAATTTGCCTACATATTTTGGCAATCCGACGACCTGAAGTTCTGTTCTGTTGATAACTTGTTCTGTTAGCCTGCCTGCTCTGCTGCTTCTAGTGACAGCTGACCTTTCTCTCGTCCACCTCTTGAAGATGCAATTGGTCTCGGCGCATGTGCCCCAGTTATAGGCTTCTGTAACGGTTTCAAAGCAGCCATGATCTCGCCAAATGTTGGCCTCAATTTTGGATCCCTGCAATTTAAAGAGGTCAATAGTCAATTCTATATCAACCTGCCCATCTAAACATAAGATGCAATTAACACATCCTACGAATGGAGTATGCAAAGTACAAAACAAAATAAACTCCATACAACCACAATTCTATACGATATGCATTCTGCTAATTGTATCCATTCTTTCATGCACAAAAGAAAAAATGAACAAGTTCTTTTGCAGCTGTGGGGGAAATTTGAAGATCCTATGCTACATACTGTTCTTGATGTGTCAGATTTCAACTTTTTTCTTTTTAGAAAACAAACGAAGAAAATAATTTAATGTTTAAGTTTGAAAGGGAAGGAAAGAGTTCATCAACAAAAGAAGAGAGAAGAAAGGGTGGTAGGCTCCACGCTTTTAGGGTCCTAACACTACTAGAAACAAGCCAGATCACCTGCAAGGTACAAAAATATAACCCATTGGTAACAGTTATTAAACAAACATGAGGAAAAAAAGAGGTAAGAAGAGTAAAAAGATTCTAGAGAATGAATGGTACCTAGAACTGGCACTAGCAGAGCTTATATCCAGCTTACACATAAAGAATTTTGAACTACCACTATATGTTTGTGAGGAGCTAGTTGTAATGGTCAGACTGTGAAGTGGAGCTCTAACAGACCATAATAATAAAAGTCAAGCTCTAACCTAAATTGGGTTTCAACATTCAAGCCAAACTGAACTGGAAAAGGCATATGAACTAACAACTACAATACATCAGCTACAGAAAAATGCCTTTTCATCTGGGTATTGAATAACTTCCTCATCATGTGATACCATGAATTAAGAGTTAAACTAGTGGTCAAACTGATTTCATCAAACGTAATTCCTCACATCACATATTGGTCTAGTTTGAGGACACTACCTAGACATAAGCAATGCCAAGTCTAATGAACAAGTCAGGGTTATATGGACTTGCTCGCTTGTATAATTGAAGAAAATATCACACATGACATCTTGTGACGTGTGCTTTAACTTTTTCTCTTTTTTCTTTGTTAGTTGGTGCAAATTATCATGAAAATTTCCCTAAACCAAGTGGAATGGAGGAAACAGATCCATATAGCCTAACTAGTTTGGGGTCAAAACTTATTTGAGTTTAGTTAACCTGTCGTGATAAATTGAATTAACTTGGAGGAAATAACAACCCTTGTTGAAGTCAATATAAAAGGTAGGGTTCAAAATGGAACAAATGTTTATTGCACTAAGAAAGCATTGACAAGAGGCAAGCATACAATCATCATATTATTTTGCAAGTGTATGTACAATAACGCTTAACCCATCTACAAAGGCAAAACTATCATAATTCTAATTCACCTCCACAGTTTAAAGAGATGAAAAACTTGAATAGCTTGATTTGATAAGTTCAAACAAATCCGATGCATTTATGTTTAGGTTTCAAGCATTGCTTTCAGAGCCTCATTGCTAAGAAGGTAATCAGTTATTAATGTTATTGAAATTTCCATGGGATATACACACTGCAATTTAAATATTTTACCCATATCAGCATTTTGGGAAAGAAGACAAAAGAACTAATAAAGTCTAAAAGATTCGATAAGTTCATAGGATAATGACAGGGTAATGAACAGAACATGTAAAAATTTGGTGAATTTTCTGAGTTAAAATATGCAGAGGAATACAATTTGCAGGATATGAATCCAAAAACAAAGAGAAAAGCAATGTAAAATAAAACAAACAAACAAAACCCTATAAACTCAGAAAAGGAAACCCCACAAGCATTTGCTACCATATGTCCTGTTGAGATGTAAGTTCCATCGCTATGATAGCTATAGCATCTAGTGTAGTAGATAACTATTCTCATATAAGGTAAGGCAACCACAACCAGTAATATTTTGCAAAAGCTACAGTATCAAAATTTAAAATAAAAATGTGAAATGCACATCCAAAATATTTAGCATAAAAGACCAAATACTCACGTCTGCCAGCACTTCCTAATAATATCTGCAATGCCAGGATCCATATCATCTGGAATGTCAAGACGACGTTGTTGAAATCCAACAGCACCAACAACTTGCATCGGGTTCATTCCACCCCATGGTTGTCGCAATGTACAGAGCTCCCATAGTATAACCCCAAAACTATAAACATCACACCTGCATACAGATTCTCACTTTATATTAATAATATTGAAATATTTACTAAGGGTCCAAAAAGAAATATTAAGAAGTGGGAAAAGAATTGCATACTTTTCATCTGACGGTTCATTTCTTAGCACTTCTGGGGCCATCCACTCAGCCTGAAGGACAACAGTAACTTTCAGACTTTAGAGTAACGATTAAGACTCAACATCCCAAGCAAATGGTAGAAATCCAAAATTATAACAGAAGGACCAAACACTAGCACAGCTTACCGTCCCAGCCGTTGACCTTGAAGAAAGAAATGTGCTATGCTTCATTCGTGATAGCCCAAAATCACATACCTAATAACAAGCAAAAAATTTCATATCATTCTGGATAGACTTGGGGGTCCCAAGATGACATCTCAAAAGTATGAGAGACTATCTGACAAGATAAAACGTACCTTCACTACCCAGTTCTTATCAACTAGAAGATTTGGGGACTTCAAATCACGGTGTACTATCACTGGAGTGCAGTTGTGTAAATAATTCATTCCCCGAGCCTGAAAAGTTCAATCATGTAAAAAATAAAATCTCCAATGAATTCAAAAGATAGAGAAGATTTGTGCCAACTAATATTTGAACAAGGCAAGAATACAAAATCATACAGCATCAAGGGCCATCCTCAAACGCCTCCGCTCATCTAATTGATTGTTAGGCCTGTGAATTAATCTATACAAACTACCTCTGCAAAACATAATACACCAGAGTTTAATACTCCCATCAAGTGAAATATTTGGCAAATCAAAGTGACTACTCCCAACGGAAATATACCCACACTATTGTTACAAGTGTGGATATGGAAACTTACATGAGAATGTATTTAGTAGGCTAAATTACAAAGCGCAAAGGAAAAGTAATAATTATGAGTTCTAAACAGACTAATATAAAAGAAAAACATACAAAGGTATATTGACAGATGAGCAATTCTATACAGAAAATCCAAAAACCAAGATGCCTCGATCATTAACATATCAATAACCAATCATGATCTTCTAATGAAGTCCATCCCAGTTGTTATAAAAGTCTCAGTATTTTGCTATTTCCATTCATTCTGTTAAAAGTATATTTTGGCACCTAAATATTTTGTAATAGGACAAGGGCCTCAGCTAATGGTTAGACATAATACAGATTGCATTAAACTACATTCATAGGAAGGTTTCAATGTCTTTCAGAATAGTGTTATTTTTCTGCCTCATAGTACATGGATGAATCACATTGTTCCTTTAAATGGTAAAAATTGGGATTCCAATATTTTGGCTTTCAGAACATATTGTTTGAGAAAGCAACAAGCAAATGGAATAAACAATCTGGCAGCATACCTAGGAAGAAATTCTGTAATAATGGAAAGATTTGGGGCACGAGTTACCGCTCCCATGAAGAGAACCACATTGGGATGTCTGAGTCTTTTCATGATCCGAACCTTGCATTTCAAAATCAAAAATAAATTAGCTAGATTCAATAAAATTCTCATACTTGGAGTATATCATAATAATATGTACTAAAACTTACATCCACGATATGTGAAGTAGGCACGTAAAGTGCAATGTGAATTCAACTGAGCTAAAGCATAATAGTTAAGGGAAAGACAAAATGTTAATAATTAACTGACTTGTCCAATGAGATCTGCAGAATTGAATTATCTTGTCCTAAAAATTTTACTCGAGCATATTAATTTGAGGTAAATGCAATTGGAAGCAGATTTGATAAATGATTTCAGCATACAAGCAAAGTATATTATCTTTCACATCCCAAACATGCATATGGATAACTTAAGACATATAAATGTGAAATTCTATCCAACTATCTCAATTTTTCATTTGATGGCACATCCAACAAAACCATTGACTCCTAAGGTAATAGAAAGTAGCCTCAACTTATTGGGTAAAGGTGTACAGTAAATCGTGGAGAGAATTCCACCTTCACCAAAGAATAGAGGGCTAATAGTTGGGAGCAAAGCATTCTGTCACAAAGATATCAAGCCAAAAGAATACACACACACAAAGTGGCATCAAAGAAATTTACACTGCATGCAAATTTTTTAGAAAAACATTTACACAGCAATAATACCAACCCGCAAAACAGCTACTACGAGCATTAAGATTCAAGACATTTTTTTGTGAGGCCATTCATCTTAATTCTTATAGCAATAGATCAACCATGGTAACAGATATCCAGGATGCTTCACAATATCATATAGTTTGGAAATAATAGGGGCACATGATGCATGTAGCCCAGATATGACATCATCATTGATAAGATAGACATAACCACAAGGTTAAGACATCTCTAACAAGCACTACCATAGAAATATCCATCCTTACCTTGCCTTAGACATAAGTCTAAGGTTGAAGAAAAAACAAAGAAGGGGCATGTACCTCACTTCTGAATTCTTCAAGTGATTCAACAGAAATCCCCTGGTCCAGGAACCTCTTCACAGCCACTTCCTATTAAAAACAAATGGCAACATGATCAATTATTTACCTCTAAAATTTGTGAAAGAAATAGATAGAATTATTAGCAGATATCCCATTCAGTTGGTCTATTTCATCCACGATCCATGATAGAAACAAGTGCTGTAGTGTTGAATTCTGAGCCATGCCATACCTAACCAAGACCTTTCTTGGATTCCCATTATCAAAACTAATAACCTTCAAAAAATTTAAGAGAAACTAATTTCCAAAACATATTCCCATGATGAATCGCTGAACATAATGAGTCCCATAGAAAATGTCCCCAAAAAGTTTGGGAAACAAAGGTCTTCATGTGTTTTTTAGATCTTCATATGTTTTTGTGTCAATGAGGTAAAACCCACATATATTAGGTTCTTCAGACAGCTACTAACAATTTTTGCCAAAGTTCTTTTGATTGTATTTAAACAAATTAGACAAAACAGCCTGCAGATAGTTTCTTCACTCATTTTGCGGTGAAGTAGCCTAGGCTCTATGGCTATGGACTGCCTAATACTGGGCTGAATTGTAAGGGTGCCAGCTCCTCTTGAAGCAAGAGAATTTTTCAAACTTAATTACATATTTTCTGGCATTCTTCATGTTGGCTAGCCATCCCCAAATCCAGAACTGGTACATTACAAACCATTAATTGACATTCTAGCTCACATATGCAGAGAAAAAATCATGAACAAGTTTAATTGACATGAGAATACCCACAGTTCCATGCCAGTCTCCACGATATACCTCTCCATATGATCCTGCAAAACAAAGGATGCAACAAAGTAATGAGATGATATCTGGGTATGACAATTGATAGCCTATGCTAGGGCCAGTACCAAGTCCAATGCGTTCACCCAAAGTGATTTCCTCCCATGGAATCTCACATTCTGCAACATCATCTAGTGCTGCATCAGACTTCAAGCTATCATTACCAGCTGATCTATCAGATATTCTGTCGCCTTCTGAGTTTTCCCCAGAAACATCACGTTCTTTGCCACCACTACCATGGTCCCCACTACCTCGTGGCTCATAACCAGAACTATCTGCATCTCCATCACTTCGTGCACACTGCTTATTGACAGCTGCAGTTGTTGCAACAACAGCTGCAGCAGTAGCAGTGGCAGCAGCTGCTACAGGAAGTTCAAGGTTTGAGTCATTGCTTGACTTTGCTACAGCAGCAACCATAGAAGATGCAACAACAGCTGCAGCAGCAGCTGCTGCTGCAGCGACAGGAACATTTTTTGCATAACTAACAGGAGTTACTTCAGACTGCAACGGCATGGGTTGTCCAGTAGCCTCTCTCAAATCAAAAGGATGGTTGACAGCTAAATCATCCACAGGTTTAAGTTGCTCTGGTTGGTTAAAAGCAGAGCTTGCTTTAGAGTGTACTCTGTGATGAGGCAGAGGTGGCAAAAATCGAGCAGGACCAAGACCATCTTGATCCTTCGTATGCCAGATTTCACTTTTCTGTTTGTGCTCACCCTTATCTTCTATAGGGGACTTGGCCTCAGTAGTTGATACATCTAACTGGTCAGGATAAATTTCAGAAAACAAGCTAGGGGGGGCAACAACACCACTTTCTAGTAATACGTCATGAAGTTTCTGGGCTAAATGTGGATTATCTTTGGCAGCATCAATCATGTATTGTGAAACATCTTTCACTTTCATTCTGCGTGCAGCAGGAGAGCTAACACCTTCAGTCCATGAAGGAGATCTTGCATGTGCATGAGGATAATTATGCCTCCCAGGACTCTCCTGCACCAGCACCTTCTCTACATTGGAAGATTTCTTAAAATCATCCAAGGACATCTTGGATTCTTCTTCACTTTTAATTGTACTGGTTACATTTGCACATTCATGAAATTCACATCTGTTATCAGATTGGTTTCCGGCAGCAGCAACATTCTTGAACCTGGATCTCTTCTCCAATGTCCCAACATCTGAATGTTCTTCGAATGGACTTGCTACTCCACTACTAGAAGAAGCTATATGAGATGAGTCAATATCTCGAGACAAAGGACTGGCAGAAAAGAAAGACTCATCATATTCTATATGTGATCCAGCTACATCAGAAGGAATAAGTGTGCCAGGATCTGCCATTAGATCAACAATGTATTCCCTGAAACCATGTTATCCATCACCTTAATAAATTAATAAGTTATTCAATGTTTTCAAATGAATTAAAAAAAATAGAGATAATTTCCCTGCTCTTAGATCCTCATGAATGACATTTGACAATAAAATGCATGCAAAACCTCATAACCAACCATAATGCATAAAGATATGCGTAAACTGATTAAGTTGTCTTTTCAAAGGATTCAATATAACAGGAAAATATTGGTTTCTAGAACAACATATTGAATAGCTTCATCTACATTTGAAAATAAACAATGAAAAGGAGCATTAGAGTGCAGCAGCTCACATTTGCATGATAGATCATGTTCTGAAGCAGAGCAAACAGTGAACTATATCCTAAACAAAAATCCAGCAGACTATAAAAAAATAACAAGACAGAAGGGAAATAGTCATCACCACAAGAAGTAAAGTAAAGTACTGAGTTATAACTGCAATTACCTTCCATCATCAATCTTTACAAAATTCATGGCCACATCATCAGAACCAGTATATTGATGACCTTTTACCAGCCGGCATGGTATGCCCACACTGTCAGCCAAAACCTGCATAACCATATGAAGCAATGGATACAAGAGAGAAAAAAAATTAGTGGGGGAGAAATACTTCCAAAAAGTGAGGCCAAACTCATAAAGCAACATTTAGTTCTGATGGAGTTAAGCAAATAGAAGGCTCCAGTAATCAGGAAAGCAATTGACTAAGCAGGCGTAATTCAGTAAAAAAAGCCACTTATCAAAAAAAAATTTAAAAATAATAATAATATGTAGAGGTAGAAAGCTGCTAACTTTATGGATAAGTTGGGCACAAGTGAGCAGATAAACTGCTAAAAGATTTACACAATCTCCCACCATGACTTAGTAGCAGCTGTGAAAATCCATTGTTGTTAAAAAATAGTAACCACCCAAGCCAATTTACTACAACTCTGACTTGAAAAATACTGACATGCAAAGTTGAATGCTTAAGATAGCATGAATCATAAATCTACACAATAACATGTTTTCCACCCATACAACAAGAAATGACAAGGAATAATTATTTTGGCGAAATATAAGTGGTGTTGAAGAATTGAATGAAGATGAACAACATGGAAGGACCATATATGTGTTATGATCCTAGTTGCAAGGTATGGAACTTGGATCCCCACTTTGAAAGTATGGGATTTCAATGTGGGTTTTATATGGGCTTTGAGCTCTCCAACCCTTCGAGCTAGCTTTTGAGGCATGGTTCTCCCAAGTCATATCAATTAGTATCAAAGCCAATCACCATTTCTCCCAGTCGCAATCAAGCAGTGCAGGTGGTGACGTCAGTATTGCAGTGTTCATCCGGGGCTAGGAAAAGCCTAGCACACAGCCAGCCCATATGGGCACCGGGACTGCAGAGTGTGGTGGGATGTTATGATCCTAGTTGTAAGGTGTGGGACTTGGATCCCATATTGACAGTATGGGATTTCAATGTGGGGTTTATATGGGCTTTGGGATTTCCAATCTTTTGAGCTAGCTTTTGGGTTGCACAAAAGTTCAAAGGCTAGAAACTAGGACTGATGAAGGAAAAGGCTTTCAGCAGCGCCAACAGCTTTCTCAGAACTTGATTTTGCTTCGGCAATGTCACAATATTTTATCAACTAAGTTTCAATGAGCTCAACTAGGATTGCTTACCAAAAAATTCATATTTTTCCTTTCAGTACTATATTATTCAGTGCATCATAGTTACCAGGTCACTCACTGGAGTAAAAAACTTCAGCAATTCAATCATTGCAAATTTTGGAAGAAGAAAAGTGAACTTACCTTAAGGTGAGATTTCTGTTTAAATGCAAGTATTGATAGTGTTGGTTGTTATCAAGTCTTTTAAGGAAGAGTTTGAGACTATATAATGTTAAACTACAAATATGTTTCCTAGGTTGTTTCTTAAATCATACTTTGTAGAGAATGTTGATTTTGTTCCATCATTGGGTAGACTAGGTAACCACAAGCTAACTATTAAATGTGAAGCATTAGAGATACTTGAATTTTTTTTTTTTTTTTTTTTTTTTAAAAGGTTCTCTTAATTTCATCCTAGGATGATGCTTTATAGATGACAAGGTTAAAGCACTTCTGAAGAGGGGGGAAAAACCTCATAGGAGAGCTATGAAGCAGAAGGGGAAAGAATTAAAGTGAGATATTCCCAAGTTCCATAATTCTCAGAATTTATTAATTCAAGACTGATGTACACTTTGTTGTGGAGAGACTCGTTGAACTACTGCAAATATACACATAAAAATTGCTGTTCTTGTGGTTAACAAAAATAAAGTCACTATGCATCAGTGTATATTTTTAACCCTTTTGTGTTGGATTCAATTGTTTCACTTAATCTGAACAATTGCTGATAGTTTTAGAAAACAAGTTATGTAACAGAATTTCTAGCTCCTTTTACATGTCACCCCACTTCATTACTGTGATTTTAAATTCACAACTGAAAAGAAGTGGCCATTGATTTAGCAGTTACAGCCATAACACTGTAAAAGGACAATTTCTTTGTCATTTGTCAGCAACACCAACATTCTTACCTCATCATTTCACTATCCAAGTGCCCAAAAGAGATTTTATAAACTGCTTTTCTTAGTTACAAGCCTGTTTCAAATGAAAGCTTGATTTTCCACTAGATTTCTTACTATATGACCTTGACTTGATTCAAAGATTATTTGCTAAATATGGTAACTTTGTTCAGATTTTTTTTTAATTTCTCATGCATTTTTATTCAATTAATAACTATTTTGGGTGATAAGAATTGATATGTTGCAAGTTTTTCAGTAAATTCTTGACTATTGATTTGAGTCATCTTACTAATATTTTAAAAAATTCATGGTAAAACCAGCTGCAATAATTACAGTCTATGACAATAATGAAAGTGGAGCAAGTACCTTGAACATTAATGCACGATGACGAGCCAGTCCAATTGTAAGAGAACCAAGAGGCAAAACCATGCTACCAAGTGTTGCTTTCAAACTGTGGCTAAGACTTCGCCATGCTCTTGACATGTTATCAGGATCCCCAACTGATCCACCCATGTAATCGGAAACTAAACCAGCAAGCTTTTGTATAAAATCTCTGTCTGTGAAAACCAGAGATTCAGACCCTGTGAAAACCAGAGATTCAGACCTTGACTTGACAGCCATCTCTAGAGCCTTCTGTTCAAGTTTCAACAAGTTAGCATCAGCAGCCCTATTCACTAGCACTGCTTCCCAGCTGACACGTTCTGAAACTGGTGTTCCTTGCAAATCAACTAGAGAAGGCATTCTTTCTGATGTAGACTCGGTCAAAATTCCATACAGGTCATAAAAACCATCCATGATCTTGTCATCATAGCTAAGAGCATTGTAATTCTGTGAAGCATGGATAAATCTACGATATGAGATTGGTTAGCAAAGAATAAACATGAGATAAAGTAAGTTTGAGAAAAGAGTGTCAAACAAAGGAATTATTCTAATGTACATCATATAAATGTCCTGTTCAGCTCAAATTCGATATTATAAGCAAATAGAGAAGATTAGAAATGATCCAAATGAATAAACTGAATCACAAATAGCCCCTTAATTGCTTCATTTAACTGCAACTTTATGCTGAACACAACCTCTCGAGTCAAGAGACTATAGGACCTATTGACATTGTAGGTTTGAAAGAAGATATTAAATCTCTTAGCAATAGAAAAGGCAAAAGTTCAAAAACAAGCTTTGGTTAGTATGCCGGGTTTTTCAGGCTGAGAAAAGGCATTTAAACAAGCATAAAAGTCTTGCTAGTTGATTTATAGTAACAATAGGCCAACTCTTGAAAGTTGATAATACATACTTGTCTGCATGAATCCTTTTTCCCTGTTAACATACAACTCAAAGCCACATTCTCTGATTTCCAGGACAATAGGTCATCAGATACCTTCTTGATAATGTGACCCTTATAATGCACAAGTCTTAGTATATAGAGTTTTTTGTAAAATGACTACTTTAACTATAAATCATTCAGCCAAAGAGATATCGAATAACTGAATAAAGGAGATTCTAACAGTATTGACCATAGTGACAGTCTCTTTTTGACACTGATCTTATTAGAACTTGAGCATAAAACTTGATTTGAAATACACAATTTCAAATACTAGAAAAGGTCCAGCAATAGATGAGGGAACAGGAAACAACATGGTCAAGCATCAAAAACTGTCCCGTCTTTACAACCTTATTAGCTGTCCTCTACTTCTTCACTTTGAATTAAATGCCAGATTCTATCACTTATTAGCTGTTTTCACTAACTTCTCAAAAGATAAAAAATCCCAATCGCTTCCTCGTGCCTTTCTTCTTTCAAATGTGACAATCCAGATTATATAAATGGTTAAGGTCACAATTATGCCACTAGTTCTAGTTTCCAACTGGCTGAAATCAATGTTACCTATCACAATACAAAGCAGCACTGGTGGGAACTTTGAAGTCACAGACTAATACCATATGTTGACAGTTAGATTTTTTCTTTCATTGCAGGTACAAAATGTACAAGAACAAGGATCACCAAACTTGTGAGGAATGTACTGGACCCACCACTGATTTTCCCCTCCTTGAGCATGACTCCATTTAATGTCAAATTGAACAAACGCTAAATCCAATCTAGTTGAGGAAGGTTACATGGACCCTTCTCCTCCATTTAGCTCAATTTAGGTCATATAGTCTAGTATCTCTCAAAATATCAAATTCGTCTTTTTACCCCTTCAATCCACATGAGGTCTACTTCTCTTCTTCACATCTTCAATCACATTGCCTCTTTGCATTAGTACATCCATTATGTTAAAAGCAATCCCATTCATGCCCTAAATACCATTATGTCAAATGCAATCCCAATACGATGGAACAATTTTAAGAAATTTATTGGCAATATGGGAAGCATTTGTGGAACAGGAAAAATGAATATGATCCAACCATGTACATTTTCCACAAACTGTATCATATACATTTCATCACATAGCAGTTGACTTAATGATTAGATCATTAAGGAGTTGACTTAGTGATAAACTGTTAGGCAAATGTTTTCTACACAAGTCTTTCTTAGTTTGCAGATTGTGAAAAACTATAGTTTGCATAGATTAGAAAGGTGAAATTGAACAGAAAAACTTACCCAGTATCTGTAAGCAACAACTTCAGCAGGAGTATTCTCAGGAGCACAAGAGCCTAAACTTATTTGCTTAACAGCTTCAATCTGAACTGCCTCAGGATCCTCTCTTGCACTCAATTCCAAAGCCAACTGAATCTGATATTCCTCCTCAATATCAGGATCCCTGGATGTAGTAGAACCCGAATCACGCCTCACAGCATCAGAAACAACATCTAAACCACCACTACTGCTAATTGAATCAGATGGTTCTGTCTTCTCTCCTCTAGTCACATTTGAAGAAGATGGTGGACTAGGACTTTTTCTATTAGCAACAGAATTCAACCAATTAGAAATACCTGAGAAGGGTTTATGCTCATGAGACTTAGAGGGGAAAGGCCTATCAGGGGAAGAAGAAACATCAGTAGACTTATTGCCCCTTGATGAATTAGAACCCTCTGCATCTTGTGATTGATTGGACATGATATGGAGTTTCTTAAGAAAATTCTTCATATTATTTCACTGAACTTGTTTTAAAGTGTTCAATGTCAAAGAAATAAAAATCTGGCCATAAACCCCTCCATTGTCTTGGACCAAGCATGAAATCTTTAATCAATGGAAATACGACCTTCAGAAATAGAAAAGTTCAACCCAAATCAAAAAGCCCCTTTAGCCTCTTTCACCCCACAAGTGACCCCCAAATCAATCAATCAAATCCAATACCCAAAACAATCACTTCAAGCAATACCCAATACAGCTTTCACAGTATCAAGAATACCCAGATGCTTGAATTGAAAGATACCACCTTCTTTTTCACACAAGAACTATAATCTTACCCTTGAAGAAAATACAAAGAAACAAAATTTAAACTCAAAACACATTCAATACTCTCAAGTCTCTCATGCATGCACTGTATATCACAGTCTATACCATTAGCACCATCAAGAAATTATCTTTATTGGCTAGAAAAAGAATAAAACGAATACCCAGATAGTGAAAAGATTAGATCTTTTCTTTGGACTGATGAGGGAAGAAGAAGAAGATAGAGAGCACACAGAAAAGAGAGAGTAGTACTATAAGAGAGGGGTTAGTTTTGAAAAAGGTAACAGATGCAGTAGCCAGAGACAGCAAAGACCAACAAGTGGGAGAGTAGGACCTCAAAAACAAAGAATGACCCACTTGGAGTTTTTGAGGCACAAGGATTTCACGGTCCCATAAAAAGGTTAATTCAGTGGCAAACACCACCAAACAAACAAACTCAATTGGCCGTCTTCTCTTTCTCTCTCTAAAAAATACACTCTTCTTTTTCTCCCTCTCTCTCTCTTCCTCTAAAAATATACAATTGTTCTTTTTTTATTATTTTTTATTAGTAGTATTATTTTTCTCTCTCTATCTGCGATTGGGAGTCCCAAACTTCCAAGCATGGTGGCGGTGGCGGTGGCGGTGGTGGTGGTGGTGGTAGAAATTTGTGAGAGGGAATGGAATATTGAATGTGCAAGACTGCAAGTTGAAGAGAAAGACGATGTTTTTACGAGACTCTAAGCCTTTTAATTTTGTCGTTTTGTATTAAATTTTTCTGCTTTTTGTTGTTTTGATTTTCAACTAAAAATGGCAAACTTTTACTTGCAACTTGCTGCAACTCATAACCTCATTAATTAATCTTATAACTTGCCTTGCCTTCTTTATTTTTTATTTTTATTTTTATTTATCATAATTAGTACATTTATTTATATTATTATTTTTAATTACTAAATTAATTTTATAAAAAAATATAAAATTACGAAAGATAAACGTATTTTAATAGTATAATAACTCAAAAATTAAAATATATTATAGATAAAAATTAAAATGTTAGTCATAAATAAATTTCAAAGATTAAAAATGTTAATTTTTAAAATAATAAAAATAAAACGATAACTATGATACATTTCAAAGGTATTATAATTCACAATTATAATAATATCTCTAATGCGAAATAAAACTTTAATAATAATGTTATGTTAATATTTTTAGAAGTAGCATCCCAAAAGAAACTTATCATTTTATCAAATATAAGTTGATAATAATTAAAAACAAATACATTTTTTCATAATAATTAAAAACAAATACATTTTTTTTTCTTTTTTTACATTACTACTAGTAATTTATAATTAACTATGATTTGAATCTACACAATTAACAAGACAATATTTCAGAGAAAAAACAAATTATACTTTTTGAAAATGTAATTATAATAGTAATAATAATATTTTTTAAATATAAAATAATTAATTAATATTGTGACTTGAAAATTACGGCTGTGGTTGGCATTTACTATTTTTAATAAGCCATCATCTATGATTTTTTTTTTTTTTTTTTTTTTTCTGTTTATGGCACAAGGGAAAGAATATTGACTTTGAACATTAATTTGGAATTTTTTTTTCCTTTTTTTCCACCCCAAATGAAAAGTAATAAATTATTAATTTCACTATAAAGAAAATTTCATGAAAAAGAAAATGGAAATGTTTATCTAATCAGATTGTAAAAAAAAAAAAAAAAAAATCACGTGTGAGAAGGAGAATTAAAATCACGTGGACATTTACACTATCAAATCCTTTTTTTTATTTTTTGAAAAATATTAATTATATATATAAAGACACAATTCACTATCATAATAAATTTATATCTTATAATTCCATTTGCAGAAACTTAAATTTAATGATAATATGAATAATTAATTTGAGATCTTTTTAAATCTATATATGTAATAAAAGTTCAAAATTATCAAAAGGTTATATTTAATTTTTTTAGAAAATAATAATAATTTGTGTGTGTTAATTTTTTTTTAAATTAATTATTTTTTAGTTCAGTGGTATGAAAATTATCTTCAAGACCGAGAATTATCCAATTCAAACATCCAGTCAGTGTAAAATTTATTAAAAAGATATAACATTTTAAAAAATAAAAACATAATCAAAATTCTTGCAAAATGCAAACTCATGACTGGTTAAATACAAGGTTCTGTTTGGTTTAAATTTCGGAATCAAAATTAAAATTGGAAACGGAATCGAAAACATAATCATTATTTTTCTCAAGTGTTTAATTCAATGAGAAAAATAGGAGAATCCGAATCGATTCTTTATAAAGCTATTTGATTTTTTGAATACAAAAATCGGAATGAATGCAACATTTTTAATAAATTTTATTATAAATATACATGCATATTATTAATAATATTTTTATAAATATTATAATGGTTATATTTAAATTTTTAATTATTTTAAGTAGTGAAAAACATTTTAAATAAGTGTATAACTTTATTTTTTTTAGTTTAAAAGTATATGTTAATTTTAATTCTATATTTTGTTAAATATTTATTTGAGATAATAAAATTAATTTATTAATTTTAATTATATATTTTGTTAAATATTTATTTGAGATAATAAAACTAATTTTTATTTTTTAAAATTATTTTGATATTTTTTATTGATTTTAAATATTTTTTATTTAATTTTATATTTTACTATATTTAATATTTAATATTAATATTTTAAATAATATATGACAAATAATTGTATGTTTGACCAAAATAAAATGTTTGACTTAATTTTTATGAAAATGAGAATTTAATTTTTTGGAGTGAGGAGAATGAGTGATTCCCGATTCTTAAGTTTTTTTTGCGAACCAAACACTAAGAATCAGAATCATCCATTTCGATTTCATATTTTATTTTTAGCGAATCAAATTGTCCCTAAGTATAATGGGTAAATTTATTCACATTCATTTTATTATATTGAATATTTTTACTTAAAAATCATTTTAAGTAAAAAAGGAAAAAAGTGGAAGTAGGAGTTGTAAGCTTTTATTGTTAATAATTTAATGATATCTTATTATAGTTGACTATTGATGTTATTGGATGAGTTTGTTTGTGTGTAAAAGCATCAAAACTTCCAAAATAATTAGGGGTGAGCATTCGGTCGGTTCGGTTTAAATCGAACCGAACCAAAATAATCGAAATTAATTTTTTTATAAACTAAATTGAATCGAAGTTTTAGTGAAAATTGAACCAAATCGAACCGAAAAAGTTCAGTTTGGTTTGGTTCATTTTTTCGGTTTGATAGTTTTTTTTTCTTTTTGTTATAATAAACTATATATATATTATATATATATTATTTTATATATATATATATATTAAAAATATAAATATATATTAAATTTTCAATCGGTTCGGTTCAAATTAAATTTTTTTAATAAAAACTGAATCGAAATTTAATTCGGTTTACTTTTTTAAAAACCGAACCGAATTATTAAAAAAACCAAACCAAACCGAACCAATCAGTTCGGTTCAATTTTTCAGTTTCGGTTCGGTTTTGCTCACCTCTAGGAATAATAAAATAAATAAATGATAATGACTTTTTTTTCATTAATTACTCTTAAAATATATCATTAATGTTTTTTTTATTCTTTTGATAGGGCATTAATGTTTGTTTAACATTATAATTTGAGTTGTCATTAAAAAAAAAAAAAACACACATTATTCAATAAATATTTATTATATATCATTTATTTTGATAGTGAATCTCACATATAAAAAAAATTATAAATATATAGTTAAATAACACTTTTAAATTATTTGTTAATAACATTAAAAATGATTTTTTTTTTTTTTTAAAAAAGAGTATTATAGTTTAAATAATAAAGACATAACAAGCTCCTTCTTCAAAGGTTTGCTTCCTCTAGTTCAAATAAATAGGATTACTTTGAGATTTTATTTTTCCTTAAAATTCTTGAAACCTCAAAGAAAGAAAAGCTAATTATAGACTTTAGGATTTATGTTGATGTCCTCTTTTTATCCATATTTGGATGAGAAAGAAAAGTAGTTGATGAGGATGACAACTTTGTATATTACTATATACTTTTCATTTCTTTATTGTCCTATTATACGATGCCCTAACTAGTTGGGAAGATGGAGATCTTCTCAGCCAGTTAAAAAAATGTTTATTTTTAAATTTATATAATAAACTTATTTTGAGGTCCTAATTAAATGATGACTTCTTTCTTTCCTTTTTTTTTTTCTTTTTCTTAGTTTATGCTAAAAAGACGT
Source organism: Vernicia montana (assembly GCA_949750685.1). Taxonomy (NCBI): domain Eukaryota; kingdom Viridiplantae; phylum Streptophyta; class Magnoliopsida; order Malpighiales; family Euphorbiaceae; genus Vernicia; species Vernicia montana. The sequence goes on along the minus strand of CATKHJ010075897.1, from coordinate 7,476 downwards.
ACTCGGTGCATATATCAATCCAATAAATTAATAATACATAAAGTAAAAAAATATATCGGTGTATTTTCACTGTATAAAAAATAAATAAAAAAGTTATATTAAATAAAATATCTCATCACTTATTAGTTTAATATATTAGATAAATCTATGTATTTAGTGTATCCACGAATTTTTCATCATACTTTCGGTTAATTTATTTGATCTCCCATCTTAATTTTTGTGGGAATTCAAAATAAAATCTCTTATAATTTGAAGCTATTATTTTAGCTACTTTAAAACTTTTGTAATTAAAGATATTGATACCTTAAAAGCAATGGTTGATGATTAAAAAATATTAATATCAACTTTAATTATAAATTAGATTGATTGTTTTTTGTTCAAGTCAAGTAGTGCATCAAAATTTTTTAAAAAGAAATATATTTTCAGAATTCATAAATTTCTTAGATTATAAAATAAATGAAAATATTAGTTTAATGATATTATACGATGAATTCTTCGAATTCATTAATAAATATATAATATAACCAACCCTCTAATATTAATTTCAATTATAACTAAACTTGAAAAGGTATATGTCTTATATCTTTTAAATGGCTAAACATCACTTATAATAAACAAAAAAGTTTTAAGTGTAGAGAGAGGAGAGGCAATGAAAGAACTTCACGGTAGAATCACATGATTTTTTAATACTTTAACGCCCAAAATTTATCATGCTAGAGTTACTAAGAAAATTCAGATATAAATATATATATCCATTGTAGCAGTCAAACTTTTGCATAATGAATGATGAACAAGTACTTAGATAGCAGGTATGACCTTCCTCAGTCAAATATCTAATTTCTTAAGGTTTCTCAACTCTCTGTCTCTGATAGGTAGAGAATAGAAAGCGGCTGAATGATTTAACATATTGGGGACCATAACCTATAAGTCTTTAAATACTGACCTATTAAGATCTTATTAAGCCTATATGGGTTATGAATGGGTATCCACCCATTAACCCCATACAAATTCTTAAAATATATGGGCTTTACATAAATGAATCACTTAAACCAAGTTCACTTATAAAATAACCCGTCAATATAATTGTTCTATTAAATATGTAAGCCCACATAATAGAGATTAAGAACTAACAATCTCCCACTTGGGCTACATATAAAATCTAAAATAATTATATCAAACAAATTCTTTATATGTACATTTTTGTGCTATTTTCTTTAGACTTCTTATTAGTTTCAATTTGGTCCATTTCCTACATCAATATGAGATCATGGTGGCTTTTGTTACAGACAAGCGTAACTAAACCTTCCATGCTCACCATACTAATATATTAAATGACATAGATCAAGTATGGATGAGTGGCATGGAAATTACATACAATATGATCTCAAACATGCTTATTTCCAACTGATCTTACTTTATTCTTTAAGGAGATCAATCTAAAATTCACAAATAAATGCAGAGATATAGATAATGAAATGAATCATAAAACTTTATTATGCATAAAATAAACATGTAAAAACATGTCTTAAAACATAGAACATCCAAAAATAAAACTCCCACTAAACCAAAGTATTACAAAATATGCCTACACCCATATAAGCAGTGTGCTCATGAAAGACCTTAGGTGGCAAACATTTGGTTAACGGATCTACTATCATAGAGTTTATGCCTATATGTTCTATAAAAATCTGATCACTCTGAACTCTTTCCTTAACAGATAGAAACTTGATGTCAATATGTTTTGACTTCACAGAGCTTCTGTTGTTATTGGAATACAAAACTGCAGACTTATTGTCACAAAATAATTTTAATGGCTTTTTCATTGCCATTAACTACACGTAACCCGGTAACAAAATTACACAGCCATATCCCATAATTAGATGCCTCAAAACAGGCTATGAACTCTGCAGCCATGGTTAAAGAAGCTATGAGTGTCTGCTTGGCACTCTTCCAGGATATAGCTCCTTTAGCTAGCATAAAAACATAGCCCGAAGTGGATCATTTACTGTTTTGGCATCCTGCAAAATCGGAATCAAAATACCCAATGATCTCCAGATTGTCCGATTTTCTATAGGTTAGCATGAAATCATTTATTCTCTGCAAATACCACATAACCCGTTTGGCTGTTTTCCAATGATCCAGTCCTGAGTTACTTAAATATCTGCCCAACAGTCCCACTATAAATGCTATATATCAGGATGGATGCACACTTGAGCATACATTAGACTTCCTATTGCCGAGGCATAGGGAATCTTTTGCATCTCCTTTATTTCAAGGTCACTTTTGAGGTACTGATTGAGACTAAACTTGTCTCCTTTTGCTACGGGTGTATCTCCTGGTGAACATCCTTTCATGCCGAATCTGCTTAGTACCCTTTCGATATAACTCTTTTGTGACAACCCAAGGATACCTTAAGAGCGATCTCACAGTATCTGTATGCCTAATACAAAAGACACGTCCCCAAGATCTTTCATCTCAAAATTTTTAGTGATAAATTTCTTGGTTTCATGCAATAAGGCTATATCGCTACTTGCCAGCAGTATGTCATCGACATACAATTAACACCAGAAAAATAAACTTACTCCCACTGAACTTGTGATATACACAATCATCAATCACATTTACCTCAAAACCATATGAGGTAATCACTTGATGAAATTTGTGATACCATTGACGAGAAGCCTGTTTGAGACCATAGATGGATTTCTTTAATTTATAGACCATAGACTTTGAACCTTTGGATTCAAAATTTTCTGGTTGAACCATATAAATCGTTTCATCAATGTCTCCATTGAGAAACGTTGTCTTTACATCCATCTGATGTAGCTCTAAATCAAAATGAGCTACAAGTGTCATTATTGTTCCAAAAGAATCCTTTGATGAAACTGGAGAAAATGTCTCTTTATAGTCAATGCCTTCATTTTGAGTGAATCCTTTGGCGACTAGACGAGCCTTATATCTTTTGACATTGCCTTTTGAATCCCTTTTGGTTTTAAATATCCATTTACAACCAATGGATTTCGCACCTTTAGGCAACTCAATAATATCCCAAACGTCATTGTCTTTCATGGATTTCATCTCATCTTGCATGGCATCGATCCAATGTTGAGAATTGGAACTTTGAAGAGTTTCGCGAAGGTTGTTTGGATCATCTTCCGCGAAGCCTACAAAATCTTCTTGTTCCAAGAGGAAGACGATATAATCATCTGGAATCACACTTCTCTTTTCTCTATTAGATCTCCTTAATGGCACTTCTTGAGGTTGTTAAGTTTGCTCTATATGAAGAACTTCATTGTTGTCTTGAACCGGAGTTGCGTCCTGAATAATGTCAGGAATTATTGCTTGATTACTGTCAATAGCAATATTAGGAAGAGAAATAAATTTCTCTTCTTCAGAGACAACTTATTCGTCAAAAAAGACGTTCCTTAATTCTTCCCCTCCAAACTCTACATCCTCAAGAAATCTCGCATTACCCGTCTCAAATAAGGACCAAGTAGTGGGATCATAGAACTTAAATCCTCGAGAGCGCTCTGCATATCCAACAAAGTAGCAACTAATTGTCTTAAAATCCAATTTTCTTTCATTAGGCCTATAAGGCCTTGCCTCAGCTAGACATCCCCAAATGTGTAAGTGCCTTATACTGGGCTTTTTTCTAGTCCACATTTCATATGAGGTTTTAGCTACCGCTTTGCTAGGTACTCTATTAAGGATATATACTACAGTCTTTAATGCTTCTCCCCAAAGCGATTTAGGTAAAGAAGAATGACTGATCGTACTTCTCACCATGTCTTTAAGCCTCCTGTTTCGTCTCTCAGCAACACCATTCATGCTGGGTTTGCCCGGCATAGTGTACTGTGGGACGATACCACATTCCTTCAGGAAGTTAGCAAAGGGTCTTTGACGTTGTTCTCCTGATTCATCATATCTGCCATAGTATTCTCCACCACGGTCAGATTTGATAGCTTTAATTTTCCTTCAACTTTAGCTTTATAAGACTTGAAAACGTCTAGGGATTGAGACTTCTCACTTATTAAATATAGGTACCCATATCTGGAGTAGTCGTCTATGAACGTAATAAAATATTGTTGACCATTCCACGCTATTGTAGGGAATGGACCACAGATATCCGTATGTATTAGTTCTAAGATTTCCGTACATCTGTTGGCACCTAATTTCCTTATGTTCGTTAGTTTTCCCTTAATACAATCAACACAGACTTGAAAGTTTGTTAAATTAAAGGAATCAAGAATTCCATCCGACACAAGCCTCTGAATTCTCTGTTTAGAGATGTGGCCTAAACGCTTGTGCTATAGGGTGACAAAATTCTCAGTTAATTTACGTTTTGTACCTCTTGAACTAGTATGCATGATTTCATTATGAGAAGAATTAGTTTCTAGCATATAAAAATGATCAATTAAAATACCGGTACCAATAACATTAGAATTTAAAGAAACATTAACTTTATTATTTCCAAAATCACAAGAATATCCACTTTTGTCCAAATTGGAAACATAAATTAAACTCTGTTTAAATGACGGAGCTATAAATGTTTCAACTAAATTCAAATAACAACCAGTTTTTAAAAGTAATCTAAAATGCCCTATAACTTCCATAAGGACTTTATTGCCATCGGCCACATAGATGAATCTTTCAGCATCAATTAGCGGTCGGTTCCAGAGGCAACCCTGCATAGACATACTTATGTGAGTAGTAGCACCAGAATCTATCCACCAAGTAAGCACAGGTACAGAAAGCTAAATTAGCTTTAGAACAAACTAAAGTGAGAACCTTACCCTTCTTAACACACCAAGCGGCGTATTTGGAACACTCTTTCTTCATATGTCCTCCCTTTTTGCAAAAAAAATAGGTAAATTCATCACCTTGCTTCTTCGCCTTTTTCTGCGAGGGTGTTCTATCTACAATATCCTTAGCCCTATTCTTTTTCTTATTATGAGAGGTCGATGCTAAGTGAGCACTTTTTGTCTTATCCCTCCGGATCATTTCCTCTTCTTGCACACATTGTAAAATGAGCTCATTAAGAGTCCATTTATCATTTTGAGTGTTATAACTCACCTTAAACTGACTGAAATGTGCAGAAAGAGAAATGAGAACTAAATGCGCGAGTAAATCTTCATTTATCTCTAACTTTAGTGCCTTTAGTTTGCCAGCAAGATTTGACATCTCCATTATATACTTCCTTATGTTTCCTTTTCCCTTGTACCTCCTAGAAATCATAGCAACCAAATGGTTACTCGTTTCCGATTTCTCATTTTTGGCAAAATACTGTTGTATTGTTACAAGGGATTTCTTAGCATTATTGCTCTCAGAAATAGAGCCCCGAAACACTTCTAGTATGAAACATTTCATGATCATTAGACTTATGCGATTAGAGCGATCCTATTTCTCAACTTTGGCCTCATTTGAATTATCCTCAGTTGGAATGGGTCGCTCCGTCCTTAGCGCAAGGTCTGAATCTATATAGCCGAGAACGATTTCCACGTTCTCTTCCCATACCTTAAAATTTGTACCATTTAGCATTGGAATGACACTAATTTGAGCAGAAACATTATTTGCTGTTGCAGAAACTGAATAGAGAACAAAGAAACAATATGCAATCAATAATGATGTTATAAAATCAAGAATTTAGACAAGAAAATTATAAAACAAGACACTTAGCACAACTTGACATTTAGTGTTTGCACAGAAATATCAATTGTAAATGGTACTCCTAATGCAACAATCAAACAGTGATAATAAATCCTGTCATACAACAACATTTCTTTAGACCGACTATTATTCACATGGAAAATAACTTTATAATTATCAATATTTATCATCGCAAGTATATTCGTTACTTGGTCAAACATTAACCTTCCTTTGGGCCGATCAATGTCCGCATAAACAACGAATACACAATTTCTTCATATTTCAAATTAAATTAATTTACACAGCAGAGACTACTTTGATAACATATTGTTTCAATCAATTTAATTTAAGATACTAAACATAATTAGTGTAAATAAATACCTTAATATTGCACACGAATGGCATTATTATAAAATACAAATTCCATTATATTAAACTAAATTGGGCTTTATATATATATATATATATATATATATATATATATATATATATATATATTGCAACACAGGATACAACCGAATTGCATATCAGTAGGTGATGAGTCTAATTTCACCAAATACTTGATATTGTGGGTCCCTCGAAGGGGTAGAATCTGTAGACAAAGAAAAAGCGGGTCAATGGCTCCTAGGGGCTGACCCCCGAGAGAGACTCCGATGCTTAAGTCAGTAATTGTTTGAGAGATAATGTAATTCAAATAATTCAAGTTATCGAAATAGTACTCATACCTGTGAAGTTTGATCTTTGAGTTATTTATAAGAGATAGATCCTTACATAAGTTGAGTATGGATTTCCTTGACCAATTTGGATTAGAATGGCTATTTGCATGTTAGCTTGACCTTATCCTTTTGATATTAGGATTTTAGGCAGATTAGACAACTAGGCCTGACCCATTATAGTCCTGATTTAGTTCGGTATTTTTTATCCCTCATCAGAAGCCCCCCACTCCCTAGTCTGATCGAGCGCATCGAAGAGCGGGCTAAGGGAGTATATGTTTCCTTTCATTGCTTGTGATTCACCTGAATGCTACCTCATTGGAAGAGGGCTCTAAATAATCTGCGAAGCCCCCCAACTCCTTAATAGAGGTCTTAGATAATATTATGCCTCTTCAATCGAGGACTTAGAATATCTTGTGCCTTGTTCATAGAGGACTTTAGATAATCATGCCTTACTCTTGGAGGATTTAGAGAAATCATACCTCGCTTAGGAGGACTTTGAATAATAATTATAATCTGCCTCATATATTCAAGGGCTTAAAAAATCTACCTCACCTGGAGGTCTTCATATAATATGCCTCACAAAATGAGAACTTATATAATAATTTGCCTCGATTTATCGAGAACTTTTGGAAAACCACCTCATTAATTGAGGTATTCGAATGATTTACCTCGCTGACCAAGAACTTTAGATAATAATAATAATAATTTGCTTCGTTCGTCGAAAACTCAAATAATAATAATATATGCCTCGCTGACCGATGACTTTTTAGAAAATCACCTCATTAATCGAGGTATTCGAATTATTTGCCTTACTAACCGAGGACTTTAGGTAATAATAATAATAATTTACTTCGTTTGTCGAAGACTCAAATAATAATAATATATGCCTCGCTGACCGATGACTTTTTAGAAATCCACCTTTTTATAAAGGTCTTCAAGAAAATTTGCCTCACTAATCGAGGACTTTAGAGATTCACCTCGTCAATCGAGGTCTTCAAATAATCTGCCTCACTAATCGAAGACTTTAGAGATTCACCTCGTCAATCGAGGTTTTCAAATGATCTACCTCGCTAACTGAGGATTTTAGAGATTCACCTCGTCAATCGAGGTCTTC
>CATKHJ010075847.1:0-11090 GCA_949750685.1 Vernicia montana | reverse complement strand
ATTGTTTTGCTCCCTCTACGTTGCCTCCTGTACCGTGGATGTCCACAAAACTTACAACTGCTCAATTCACTATCTTCTCTCCAATATATCATGCATCCATTGTTACAATAATGGATCTTCTCAACTGGCAAACCCATAACCTTCAGAAGCTTCTTTGTTTGATAGAAATTGTCTGGCACCAAATTACCTTTAGGTGTAATCTCCTTCATAAGTCGGACGACTTCATCAAAATTTGCTTCTGACATATTGTACTCAGACTTCATATACATCAACTGAGCAACTACTGATAACTGCGAATGATTCTCACAACCAGAATACAAGTCCTCATCCGCAGCCCTCAGTATATCATAAAACCGTTGTGCCTCCAAATTCGGCATTTCATCCATGGCAGTATGATTAAACGAAGGACCAGCAACATCAAATACCATTGACTGGTATTGATTTGATGGTTCAGCATAGTCAAATGTTGGAGGACTGTATGCATTTTCCCCCAAGACGCCACTTGGATCGGGTTGTTCCTCGTGCAACGTCCATTCATAGTAATCCGGCACGAATCCAAATTTATAAAGATGCAATATCACTGTTTGCTGTTCCTCGAACCTTCTGTTCTGACACATCTGTTTCTTACAAGGACATCTAATTTTATCCTCATCCATCCACTCAGGGTGACTACAGGCAACCTCAATGAATTCTCTTACACCGTCAATGAACTCAGGATTTAAATAACCTTGTACAAGTATTTTCTCCATCCATTGACGATCCGGTCTCATCCTGTTGATTTAAAATATACAACTCATTTACTAATGTTTGAATAATTTTAAAATATATTATTATCAACTCCTTATAGCTTCGAAAATCAAATTTCAAGGTAGAAACCTACTCATTCAGAAATGCAATGTCTTTTATTAATTTGGCCATTGTAGAAAATTCAATTGCTATCAAAGCATTATACAGAGGCATAATCAATCCTAACCTAAACCTTTCAATTCGACTAGCTTTAGTAGGCACTACATGAGGGTCAAATTTACTAAGCCTGTTAAACTCTCTTACATATTCAGATACTGCCATTCCAGTTGTTTGCCTCAATCTCTCAAATTGCAGAGCCCGATTTTGTCTTTCCCCCTCAGACAAGAACTGGTCTAACATCTCTTGTTTAAATTCAGTCCATGAGGGTGGATTATCCCCATATAGGCGGTCTTCCACGTTCCTTTGAAACCAGTCCCAAGCCTCATTCTTCAACTGAAACCCTACCAACTCAATCATTTTCTAATTAGAGTAGGGTAAACTTTGGGCTATCCTATCCAATTGCTCCAAAAATTCCTGAGGTTCCTCACCTCCTTCTCCCATGAACTCTAGAGGCTTCATCTTCTGAAAGTCATGAACTGTAACTCCTTCATCTGTAGCATTCTTCGTCTAACTCTTCTTGGTGCTCGTGCTTGTGGAGCTACTGGACGTGGTGGTGGAGGCATATGTTGCCTTGCTTGCCTAAACTCTTCATTTTCTCTTCTTAGCTCTCGTAACTCTTGCATTATTGCCTCCAGATTCACTGGTGGATCTTCTCCTTCCTGAGTTTGTTGCCTTAATCGAGGCGGCTCTATCGACTCAAAATGTATTGATGCGACATTTGAGGCAGCAGCTGACACTGCTCTTTGATTAGATTCAATAGATTCGCTATGTCTAATTCTCGACAACATTTCACTAGCAAGATCAAACATGAATAACTTAGCATAACAAGAAAGACAGTCATAGACGCAGGAATAAACTTTCAAAAGATGAAATATGAAATCCTATGCTCCATGGTGTACTACTATACATGTCTCATCTTAATCTAACTCGACTAACATTAGCTTTGATACCAACTTTGTCACGACCCAAATCTTGAGCCGCGACAATCCTAGGGCATAGGTAGGCGTAAAGCCACCGAAAACCTGTAGAACTCAACTACACTACAATCTAACATAAATCCGGCAGAATGTCATCTATACATATCTCATACCCCAAGATGCTTAACCTGCAAGTAAACAATAACACTTCCAATGTTCCACCTTATACCCTCATCTTCATAAGCCAATACAAATCCTCCCAATGCATATAATTATTATCATGTTTACATCTAACTTCAAACATATTCATATATATGTATATCAATGTTATAATTTATATTTTACCATTTAACAGTATTAACACTTATATATTTTACACATTATCATATAACTGCAATCCATTTAATACAATTCCATACTTAAGTGATCTAAAAACACACATGGAGCATCTAAGAGTTTAAATATATACATATAAGCACATTATCCTAAAATAGTAATTTACATTTGTTAAACTGCAAGCCTCAAGTGAAGGACAAGACTTGAGGATCTCAACTCGCCAATCTGCTATACTCCTGAAAAAAAAAGTAAATAACCACTAATGAGATAAACTGAGTAAGTAAGGATTATACTCCCATAAATTGTGTGGCTAGGAATTCAAGGTTAGCTTACAATAACGATTCTGGTTTATGTTCAGATACTTCTATCAATTGGAGGCAATAAACTTCTATCAAATTTCAAGAAAATATATAGAACAATGAAACAATGTACAATTGGAATAATGGATCAATTTACATATACATGTAACAAGTAACTCATAACATTTTAGAAGCAAGAATTTGTAATTCAAGTAGCTTGCAAATTCATTTATAAGAAATTAATTTGATAATTTATTTAGCAGAAATCGGTACAGTTGGAAACAAATTGCTTCCCTACAATCTCAACTTATATAGGAGCAGAGGCTTCTCGGGCATGCTTCCTCTACAACCTTCAATAATATAAGGCATGAGACAGGCCAGGCCTCATGGCTAGGACCTCAAACCCCTCCTAGCTAAGGTCTGGATACATACACCTTATCCGCGGGTTTTACCATGTGCACAAGGTCTGATGTATTACCCACATCTATCAGGGATTTCTGCTTTAAAACTTTTAACTTCATTTAACTGCAATAGCTTGTAAATAAATTATGGGTGATCACTAATGAACCGATCTCAATCAAGAATTTCATAAATATTAATTTACTTCATTAAATTGCAATATTTTCTTCAGTATGTATTTCAAAGAAATGTATACACAATTTCAAGAAACTTTATCAAATAAGCTTCAATGAACACTTACATGATTTCAAGGTACTATAAGGAGTGATTATGATAGACATATTCATTTAAAACTCTATTAGACTCATGGAACGATTTCAATAATAACTCATATGAACTTCAATGTGCTTTGTTTGAAAACACTAGTGACATGTCTAGAATTGTCTAATTTTAATGGACAAAAGTTCAGAAGACATGAATTAGGGATTTCACATTTCATAAGCCAATACGGTTCTTTGTCAAATGAGGATACTTAAATCAAGGTAGTTTATTCAATGAAATAACTCATGGAATCAAGACACAATAATAACAGTATATTCGATACTCACCCCAACTTAGAAGCTTTCATGCACTAACTTCAATCCTTACATTAAGCAGTAGTATTCCTTTCTATCATCATGCTTGTCTTCTTCTTTTTGTTCAGTTCCAGTAGCTACAATTAATTAACTACTTGTTATTATCCTTTAACTGTAATTTAACAACTATTGATACATATTTATTCATTAACTTTAATTTAGTAGTTTTTAGCTAATTTTATTGTTAATCCAGATAATTGAATTAAACTTCTATCAATATCAAATTGGAACATTAATTACAAATTAATTTATTTATTTGTTACTTATTATCATATAAATAATTCTAATTCTATAAGTTCTTTAGCTAATCTTTATAATTAAGTCACATTATCGGTTTGAATTCTTATTAATACCAAATTACAACATAGATTACAATTTAATTCTTTATTAATGTTAATATTTCTTTTTAATTTTTTTAATTACAATTCTACTATAATAAGTTAAGAATTTTTAATATCTTTTCCAAGTTTCTATTTTATTTATTACACACAAAGTGCTAATTATTAGTTTAACTAATTAATAATTTAAAATCAAATTCTAATTAAATAAACACTTAATATATCAATTTCACTTTTAAATTCCTTTTGGTCAAGAATACACACATATATATATCATTAAATTCTCATTTATTCATAGTAATTAAATAATTTTACTAATTTTGCATTCAAATTAAAAATTAAAAAAAAAATTCTTTAATCTTCCCAAATAGCCATATATATACATATATCAACTCCTAATTATTTTTGCTAATTAAACTTCCAAATCTTCAATTTATTTATTAATTCTTTTAATTAGACCTATTTCACCTCTAATTAAACCAAGGAATTAAATTAATTCATTTTCCCTCTAAAATCCAAGTTATGGCTGAATACTTCTCATTGAAAAAAAACTAAGAATTCCTTTATTTTTCTTAACTTTCAATCTTCAATTTATCATTTCCTCATATCAATTCAAGTTATTTCTATTGTTCATTTGAATATAGAAATTAAATTCTAACTTTTCTAAAGCAACTGAAAATAAAACAAAACCAAGCTTACCGATTTAACATTCAAATTCAAAAATTTCTATATATATACTACTTTAGTTATATTATATGTTATTATTATTTTTTTAAATTAATTTTTCTTATTTGCACTTTCCTCGCTTACTATTTAAATAATTCTTCTTATTACCTCAATTTCAATTATATCTTTGAATTAAGTACTTTCTATTATTCAATTTAGTCCTAATACATATTCTATTTATTTAAAATATTTAATACAACTACACTTTACTTCCTATTTAATATTAATTATTGTCCAGTAACTACACTCACATATATTATTATTATTATTATTACTTAAAATTATCTTAACTTTTGGACGATTCAATTCCACTAGAGTCGGACCAACTAGGGTGTTACAGTATGCGTGATGGTTTAATGATTAATTTTAGATTATTGCATGATACCATGGATGAAATGTTAACAGGTAAGGGTTTCACGAGTTCTTGATGGCTTTATGCTTACCCAAGCCCTAGGACTGTCGTGGCTCAAAAATGGATCGTGACAGAGTTGGTATCAAAGCATTAGTTTAACTCTAGTATAGACTGTAATGAGTTATACAAGTTATAGGGCATAAGTAAACATGGAGTATAGGAATTTCTTTTTGTCATTTAAAGTCCATCGTTAAGTTTAATTTTGTGTTATCTGTATATATTTGACTCTTTATTATATAGTATGATATATGTATATGTGTTATAAATATTAAAAGAAAAATATATGTAGATATGTGCATGTATGAGTTAATATGTATATAAAAGTATAAAATGTGCTCTAAACAATATATGTGAATCGGATATTGTGAGGCCTCACCTGAGCATCGGTCTGATCCACTAAAGGGAATCGAAATGTTCATTTGGACTAAGTTTTACGATGAAGCCCTCGGGCTTATTTTTGATTTGGATTTGAATATTGCATTTTGAGAAGTCGCCTCCTTAATTTTATTTTGGGAAAAGTTAAGGAAAAAACCCATTTTGACTCTAATTTTATTCCAAAGGAAAAGTTTACTAGCCTCAAAACTAAAGAGGATTCGGGGACTAGGTTTTTGGTTTATTTTAATAAAACTAGTTAGGCAATTAATATAAAAGTGACTTAAAATAGATTTCATGAATAAGTTACAAGATGCATGAACATTCCATCATTCAAAATAAATAAAGCATAAAGGAAATAAAAGGAAACCTAACTAGTGAAGAAGGTGATAAGGGAGAAGTTAGTTTATTTTAATTGGATTCGATACGTGAACCAAGCATGCCTGCGTATCTCTTTAAATGGGGATCAGAACCCACACAGTTCTCCTTTCTTGCAAAGAGATTTATTTAGCCTAGCCTTTTTATAATGTTTTGATTGATTGATTGATTTGAGAAAGTTGGATTGATTAACTAATTAACTAAATACCCTAGGTGAGTCAGCTTAATTAATTAATTAAGCAGAAGTAGGCAAGGAGCCTTAAGGAGAGAAAGAGAATGATCCCAAGGAAGGAAAAATAAACAAAATAAATGAAGGAAAGGAAAAGAGAGAGGAAAAAAAGCTTACCTTGTGCTTGAGCGGCTTGGGGACGGGAGGATGGAACTTGCCTCTGATGGAGGTGGAACAGCTCTTGGACGGCGGGATGGAACCCTTTTGGAATATTTTGCAAAGCAAAGACCAATGTAAAACAAAAGAAAATAAAAATAAAATGAAAGCTATAAGACTCAGGGGCTCGTTCCTTGACGGACCAAGCTAAGGGATTGGTTCGCTTGATGCAACGGCTTTTCAAGCTTACTAGAAGTTGGAGGATGATATATGAGAGGTCCTTTATATATATGGTGAAGGTTGGGGTCAAAAACTGTGTTTTTCAGATGTGGGATAGGTGAAAAAATAACAAAAAGTCAGATTCTCGCTACTGTTACCGCACAGGGAGGCTGCAGAACTGCATATGCTATGTGCGGCAACTGCATAAGTCTTTATGGTTGCCGCAGCTTGGTTTGCACTGTTTTGGCCTGATTTCGACCGTTTCTCATCCTTTTCAGCAATTCCAATTGTGTTATACTCTATATTCAATTCCAAATGATCTAAGGATCGTTTATAGGCTAGAGGGATGGGTTTCAGCTCCTAGGGCTCAATCTCCTGATTTTTTTTTTTTTTTGTAGTTTTTAGCGATTTTGACTTTTGGAGATTTATTTACCGAGCCTAGATGCCTCTAAGGTTCAAATGCATACTGGAGGGTGCAAAATTAAGGGTTCACAGTTGCCCCCTCATCAGAATTATTTGTTTCATAGGTGGTTCTGATGAATGTGAACTTATGAAAAATTAAATTGGCAAAAGAGATGGTCTTGGCCTGGGTTTCATCAAAATTGATTTGTCTGGTAGGCAATTCTGAAGATCTTTAAATGGTTCTGTATGATAGGATGATTGGATATTGGTCCTTTCAAGTAGGATGATTTGGCTTTGGTCTTTTATGGCAGGATGATTTGGCATTAGTTCTTTTTGGTAGGATGATTTGGATTTTGTCCTTTCTAGTAGGAGTCGAAAAAAGTGATGGTCTTTACTAGTAGGAGTCGAAAAAAGTGATGGTCCTTTCTGGTAGGAATCGAAAAAGGTGATCGTCCTTTATGGTAGGAAAAGTGATAGTCCTTTTCTGGTAGGAGTTGAAAAAAGCTATGGTCTTTTCTGGTAGGAGTTGGAGAAAAAGTGATGGTCCTTTCTGGTAGGAAAAGTGATGGTCCTTTATGGTAGTTGGAAAAAGTGATGGTCCTTTTATGGTAGGAAAAGTGATGGTCATTTGTGGTAGGAAGATTTTGAATGGTTTTGATAAGAGAAATGATTTCGATCTGTTTTGGGATCAGAATTGTCCTGTTTGGTAGGCAATTCCGATGAATGTGAACCTAGGAAAAAAGGATGATAAAAGGAACCAAAGTGATGTTTAGACATGTTTGGGGAAATATAAGATTGATTTTAAGAGGAAGACGAAAAAAGGAACCAGCTTGATGTCTAGGTGAGTGTTTAGACACTTTTGGGTGAAGGACATGATTGATAAGAAATATGGGAAAAGGAACCAGCTTGATGTCTAGGTGAGTATTTAGATATTTCTGGGTGAAGGACATGATTGATAAAGAAGATGGGAAAAGGAACCAGTTTGATGTATAAGTGAATATTTTGACATTTTTGGGTGAAGGACATGATTGATAAGAAAGATGGGAAAGGAAACCAGGTTAATGTATAGGTGAGTATTTAGACATGCCTAAGTGAAGTCTTGAAGGATTTTGGATTTTGAATTGGTCAGTGTGTCTCGGCAATTTTGAGAAGAGATTAGTTGATACTTGTATGTCTCGGTAATTCTGAGGAGAGATTCATCGATGCAGTAAGTCTTGGAGATTCTAATTGGAGCCAATGTGTCTTGGTGATTTCGATTGGAGTTAGTGTGTCTCGGTGATTTCAATTAGAGCCAGTGTGTCTCGGCAATTTCGATTGATTGATCATATGAAGGACCCTTTGACATAATTGATCGGGTGGAGGACCCTTTGACTTGGATGATCTGGTGGAGGACCCTTTAATTGATTGATCCTTTGCTTAAGCTAGCCTTGGCAGCGATTATGCCGTTTGGGGAGAACTTGACTGATTTTGATTAAGGAGATGGTTCTAGTGAGGATGATGAGGTAGATTGGAGGAGGAGGCAGAGGCATGGTCAGCACTAGTTCTCTTCTGTTATGCAGATGTTATGAAAACACTATTATGAACCTTTAATTTTGCACCCTCTGGCATACAACCAAACCCTAGAGGCACCTACGCTCGGTAAACAGACCTCTGGAAGCCAAAATCGCCAAAATTCTAAAAATTGAGAATCCAAGTCTCGGGAACCGAGACCTATCCCTCAAGTCTCTGAACCATTCTTAGATCATCTGAGATTGAATACGGATCACAATGCAATTGGAATCATGAAAAACGGAGTTGAAACTGGTCAAAACCATAAAAATCGATGAAATCGGGCATCGAAAGCCAATCAGTGACCGCACAGGCCACCATGATGACCGCACAAGGCCTTGAGGAATCGCACAGCCCTTATGCGGTCCATAATTCCTTTTGTGTGGTTACTGATGCCTCTATGCAGTCACCATTTTCGTTGTGCTATCCAAAACTTGCCGTGTGCGGTCCCCGAATGCTTGTGTGCTGTTTTGAGCTCCAAAATACCAAATCCCACATTGAAACTTTAGGGTTTTGACCTCTATCTCTCTCCCTATATAAAGGAGACCCTCCTAGCTCATTTAGCATCAGAAAATTTTCTAGATCAACCCTTTAATCTCAAAGCAAAAAGTCTTTAAGGCTTGGTCCAAAAGGAATGAGCATTTAAGTTTTAAAGTTTCTTTTTCTTACTTTGCAAAGCAAGATTGGGTTACGACTTCCCAAGTCGACCCATCAAGTCAAAAGTTTTCCGCCGCTCGAGGAAAGCTTCCCGCTGTTGTGAACCCTCAATTTTGCACCCTTAAGATGCTAATGCAACTTGACACCTGCTAAATTTTGTGTACTACGCAAAGCCGGTACGGCGGTCCCGCTAGCCAGTTAGCGGGCAGAGGTCAAGGGGGCAGCGCCCACGAAAGGTAAACAATTTATTTCTTCCGACACATACTGATATCACGTTTTTGACCTTGATTGGACTTTTTATAACAAACAATATTTTCCCAAAACTGACCAAATTTTCCTCAAAACTGACTGCCAAAATGTCCGATAATTAATTTTGAATTTACCGCCACTTACTGGTAATTTTTTAGACTTCAGAATATCCCAGAAATTGACCCGAAACCCCCAAAAATTGACCCAAAAATTGAACTAGAGAGTGAAAAGGGTTGAAACCTGAGACAGCTCGGGGACATCCGCGAGCCATGCCAGTGCGTCTGTGGGCTGCCTGCACTCATCCACGAGGCGCATCTGCAGACGTGGCAGACGTCTCGCAGATGTCGCGCGTCGTCTGGCGCGTCTGCACTGACGCGTCAGCTCTGTGCTGACACATTCGCCAGAAGGCCTGGCGCGTCCGCCAGACGTTCTGGCGGACATCCGCGAGATGACTCACAAACGCGCGTGGTTCTCACGCGCTTCCGCGAGCGTGTCTCGTGGTTGACTCCCATTTTTGCCAAAATTCCATTTTCGCCCCTCCTTTAACCCACTTTTAAGCCCTTTTTGGTCTTTTTACCCCACATCCACCTTCTATAAATACCCCACTCCTTCACCATTTCAAGACACCCCTTGAGCACTTGTTGATGGCTATCCATTTACTCTCTTCTCTCTCTCTCTCTCTCTCTCTCTAATTAATTTTCTCACACTCATTTTTGAGTAATCACTCTAATTAATTAATTAATTTATCTTTGGTTTTAATTAATTAATCTTTAACTCAATTTGATTAATTAATCCTTTTAATTAATCACTTTAATTAATTAAAAATTGGGTAATTTAGCAACCAAATCATCAAATTAATTTCCTTCAAGATTAATTTAAATCCATCACCCAAAATTGATAAAACAGACTTTCGGTCTGGAAAATCACTCCGCCCACTCAAAATCTTCTAAAGAGAACGTACATCATCTTCTCTCACTAACCCCAAAATCACGCCAAATCAAATCAAATCAATCTGACCAATCCCTAAACCCCTCCACCTCACAGTGAAACGAACTACGTGGGTTTTGATCCCCATCCAATGGGATATGTAGGCACGTTTGGAATTTAACTCCAAGCCTCAAATCCAAATTCCAATCAATCCCCTTCCCCTTTTATTTTTCAATATCAATCCATTGTACATACAAATTTTAATTAATGTTATTAGTTAATTTAATTATTTTGGAGTAAAGGAGCGATCTTCTAATTTCCCTAGTACTCATAAGGTCTAGAGAGAATACTCTCCTTTGCTTGTGAATGTTTAAATACCTGCTCTTTATTTTCCCACACACTTATAATTATGCCATGCTCATGCACTCTTAATTGTAATTAATATTTGCCATCCATAAAATCAATTTTCAAGTCAAATTAAACTAAAGAGCCAAATTGAGATTATTTTAAACCAAAAACCTAGTCCTCGACCTCAACCTGGTTCAAGAAGCAGTTACTTTATCCTTGAGTAAATTAATCAAAGATTAAATAAATTTGAGTCAAATTGGGTTTTTCCTTAATTTTTCCATTTAAATAAATTAGGGTGGCGACTCCCGAATCTCTTTAAAAAATCAAATCAATTTTCTGAGGCGATAGCCGCTTCCAATCGTGAGCGCCGAAACTCATACCTTAACTCCCTTAAAAATCGCTCGCCTTTCCTTAAGGCACCCACATTTTTCCCAAGCGAGGGGAGGGGAGTTCGGGCTAGGCCTCACAGCTATTTGAGGCAAGCTGTCGCCCACCGTCCGAGGCTAGTCTGCCGCCGACCGATATAAGTCTCCTCCATCCTAAGGTATTTATTTTCTTTCTTTTTATTTTCTTTATTTATTTATCATCTTGTTTTTGTGTTGTTTCTTTTAGTTTTTTTTTCTTTTTATTATTCTTTATATTGCTTTGTTTGCCTTTTATTATTTCAATTATAGTTTCGTTGCATATTCCCTTTTCT
>CATKHJ010075814.1:0-12125 GCA_949750685.1 Vernicia montana | reverse complement strand
TTAGGCTTGATTTAGCTAGCTTTTGTGTGTTAACTTGTCTAGAAGTGAGTTGGGGGGGCTGGTTTATATAGGAATAGAAGCTAGGGAAGTTTTTGTGTTTTTTCGATGTGGGATTTAGGGTTCTGAAGCACGAAACCGCACACAGGGCTTCTAGAACCGCACACGGAGCAATCTGGACCGCACACAGGAGAGGGAACCGCACAGACCCTTTTTAGGACTGCACAGGGCCTGTTTGGTTTTGTACAGGGCTGTGCAGAACTGTATAGGGCTTGTACGATCCCTGGAGGGCCCTGTACGGTCCTCCAGGTCAGACGAGCCGGTTCATCAGATTTTTCGACCCTTTCTTGCCCGTTTCAGTTTCCGAGGCTTAATCGCATGTCCGAGGGTTCAGACGGTGCAAAATTCAGGGTTCATATATATATATATATATATATATATATATATATATATATATATATATATATATATATATATAAACAAAACATTAGAAATAGATATATATGTGAATGGTCAGGGCACTTACATCGGAGAAGCTGGAACACTTTTCGCTGGCAATGGAATTGCTGGGCTAGAACTGATGCTTCGTGAAGAACCATCGGATGAAGATGTTCTTTGCATATCTGCAACAAATAAAAATACTAATTATCAATAATGTAACATATCAATTAATTAAACAAAATAAATTAAGGAATGTTTACAAACCAATCATCATTCGATTCAACATCTATTTCTTGTTAGGATTTCGAATATGAATATTATGTATCAAATTCCAGCTCCTTATCTAAATCAGTTTCCTCTTCCTCAATTTCTATGATGTCTCCATTCATATCGACTAAGGAGGTTGGTTGTTCGTCAGGGACATCCTTTATAGCATGGAATTCCATCTCGTCCTCTTATAATGGTGGGGATTCAGTCGGAGATTAAAGTTCTCCCAATGATTCACTTTCTTTAACAACAACCCTCAGTTTTACTTTGCTAACAAACAACCAGTTGATCCTGTCGTGTCTCAAGCTTGGATATGTGCAATAATATACCTGAATCGCTTGAGAAGCTAGAACAAGGGATTCATACTTGTTGTATCTCCGTGTTTGGTTAAGTTCAACAATATTATATTCAGGTTGAATCTTTGTCTCGACGTTCGGTGTGGGATCAAACCATTTACACTTGAATAGTATAATTTTTTCAAGGGCCAACCAGAATACTTCACAACTTCCTAGAGATGGCCATAGTAGTCATTCTCATGATTTTCACTGTAGTTAAACCCTTTTACGCAAATGCCGTTGTTCATTGTTCCTTGTCTTGAACCATACACTTCGGAATGAAATTTATAACCATTCATAAAATAACATGGATATGTTGTCATGGTCCTCAATAGTTTATTCGACAGTTCTCTAAGATAATAGTTAGACACATTACCCTCATCACATTCTTACAAGTAATAGCATGCACATTTGTCTTAAAATTTAATGCAAACAATTTAATTAACCAAATGAATAATATAGACATTACTTACATATGCATTGAACCATGATGAGAATTCCTTTTCAAGCAATACATCTATTTCTTCCTACGTTGTGTCATAAGGCATATCATGTAAATATTCGGTATACACTATAACATATGGCTCCACTTCTTCACAATTAAGCAAAACATATGAGTGAGCCGCTTGATACTCTTCCACAGTAAGAAGCCTTGATTTTGAGCGATCAAACGCACAATTAGGATATTTGAAAATATTGAGTGTATAGTCATGTTTATAGCCACTGACTCCCTCACCATCATCATTCTGAGGAACCCTCATATGCCTTGTGTGTACATGATTTTCAAAGTAGTAAGAGCAAAATGTTGTTGCTTCTTCCACAATGAAAGCATTATATATGGATCCCTCGACCCTTACCTTATTGCCCACATTAAGTTTTAGCTTTCGCAAGTACCTAAGTGTATCAGAAAATATGTCAATGAAAGACTTACCTAATGTATATGAAACATCATATTTTTAATTACCTCTCAAAAGGATACATCCACCTATATTGAATTGGCCATGTAATAAGAGCTTCGTAAGGTAAGTGTACAGGCAGATAATCCATGGAGTCAAAAAAGCTTGAAGGAAATATGTCTCCAGCTTACATAGAATAATAGAGATATTTGCCTCCAGTCAAGCCATGTCATCATTCCTTATAACTATAAAGTTAAATCACTAAAAAAAAGACTCAATTCTGTCAATGCTTTCTAGACA
Source organism: Vernicia montana (assembly GCA_949750685.1). Taxonomy (NCBI): domain Eukaryota; kingdom Viridiplantae; phylum Streptophyta; class Magnoliopsida; order Malpighiales; family Euphorbiaceae; genus Vernicia; species Vernicia montana. The sequence goes on along the minus strand of CATKHJ010075814.1, from coordinate 9,889 downwards.
TTCAATGGTAACAAATCACAAAAGACGATGGGAACTAATCTCTGCATGAAAACATGACAGTTGTGACTCTTCATCCCAAACATCTTCAACTTCTGCATGTCAACACATCATTTCATATTTGACACATATCCATCTGGGAATTTAAGTTATTTAATCCATTCACACAATAATTTTTTTCCTTTCTTATCTAATGTGTAGCATGCTTTTAGATACCTGCCCGAACTATCTATTGCCAGCTTCAAGCGTCGACAGTACTCATTCAACTCTTGCCTCGATTTTGTTGTGTCTTTGATTTTTCCTGGAACATTCATTACCATATTGAACACAATTTCAAACACATTTTTTTCAATGTGCATAATATCCAAGTTATGTATGACGAGGAGAGATGTCTAATGCGGCAAATCCCAAAATATGCTCTCTTTTTTCCATTCGTGAATTTTAGCAATACAAGCGTTATGTTCTAGGTATCCCAATTTTGTTACCTTCATTAACCCCAATTCATTAATATGATTCAAAATATCAATACCAGACATGATTGGGGGTGCCATGTCACTCACAACTCTATTCTTCCTAAAGAAGACCCGATTCTTCCCAAAAGGATGTTCTGGTGGTAAGAACTTATTGTGGTTGTCGAACCATGACTGCTTTCCACTCTTTGAAAGTGTAAAAGCGTTCGAGTCTTCCATACAATAGGGACAAGCCAATCATCTTGCCGTACTCCAACCCAACAACATAGAAAAAGTTGGGAAGTCACTGATTGTCCATATGAGGGCTGCACGCAACTGGAAGTTCTATTTTTTAGAGATGTCATACGCCTCAACACCAAAATCCCACAAATCTTTCAACTCAGCTATCAATGGTTGTAGGAAGAAAATAATCTTTTCCTTTAGATTTTTAGGACCCAGCAGCAAAACTGCAAGGAACATGGCATTTACTTTCATGCACATCCAAAGAGGAAGATTATACACTGTTAGGATCACTGGCCAGGATGAGTACTATTGCCTTGATTGACGAAAAAGTTGAAAACCATCAATACATAAACCAAGTCTAACATTTCTTATCTCAGCTGCAAACTCTGGGTGTACGTCATTAAAGTGCTTCCATGCAATTGAATCTGAAGGGTGACGCATTACACCTAGGGGTGATCAAAACCATTGAACCGAACCAGAATCAGTCGAATAAAATCGAAACCAAAACCCTTTTTCGGTTATGGTTTCAGTTTGTAACCGAAACCATGAGGAGCTTAGTTTTGGTTTCGATTTCTATTAAAAATCAGATCAAAAACTAAAACCATCGATTTCAAACTGAAACCGACAGTTCGGTTAAACAGTCATAAATTGCATTTTAATAAATTAACGTAAGAATTAAGTGCAAACCTATTTTTAATATACAATTTTATTTTAATAAATTTCATTATTTATTAAAATTTTATTTTAAATTATTCCATTATGTTATATTAATTTTTTAATCAAAATTAATGTAATAAAGTAATTAGTTGGAAACTAGTTTTAGACTATAATAAAGAAATCAATTTCAAATCGAAATCGAAACTGAAACCGGTCGGCTCTAAACCAAAATCGAAATAGTAAAAATTGATTATGGTTTTGATTTGAACATTTTATTAAACCAAAACTGCCGGTTCCAAATCGAAACCAATGGTTCGATTAAATTGGTCATGCCTAATTACACCCTCTTCTACCTCATGATTTGCGTGCCATCTCATCTCTGTAACTATGCTACTCTAATTGTAAAACCTTAGGAGTCTCGGGGTTACAGGAAAGTAAACCGTGACTTTATAGGGAACATTTGTACTCCTTGAACTAGATTCTGCTCGATTTGATCTCTTATACCATAGGTGGCCACAAAACTTGCATTCTGTCAAATCAATGTCTTCACCCTAGTATAACATACATCCATTGAAGCAATAGTGGATCTTATGTATCAATAGGCCCAATGCACAGATCAACTTTTTAGTATCGTAAAAATTATCAACTACATTATTGTCTTCCGGCAGAATCTCCTTACACACTTGAGTAATATCATCAAACTCTCTTTCAGAAAAGTGGTGCTCGAATTTAATATTCATCAATCAAGCAACTAATGACAGTTGAGAGTGATCTGACATCCGAAATATAGTGGCATGTTTGCATAAGCTAGCATGTCAAAAACTTGTTAAGCCCAAAGATTAGGAATCTGGTCCTTTTCTATTCTACTGAAGTCGGGACCAATAACATCCATTACCATTTGCTCGTAAGCATTATCAAACATCTCTTATTCATTCCCAAATGTTGGTTGTTAATCCGAGACATTATAGTCAACAAAATTGGAATTCATTAACAAAAGTTTTGTTTCACCATGTAGTGTCCATACAAAGTAATCTGGTATGAACCCATGTTTTATCAAGTGGTACTTTACCAAATTGTTGGCCCAAGTATGGAAATTCCTAGAGGGGGTGAATAGGAATTTAAATTTTCTAATGCAATTAATCACCCTAAATGCAATATGTGAATCAATTAAAACAAATTCAATAATAATAAAATGAATAGAGAGAAGAATGAGAAAACTTAGCCAATTTTATAGTGGTTCAGAGCCAATCTCTTCTCCTACATCCACTTCTCCTTAATCACACCGATTTAGGGTTCCACTAGTGATCCGGGATTATGCCCAATGCTTTACAATAGTTGAATCAGGATTTCGCCCTAATTCTTTGGGATTTTGCCCAATATAATTGTTATATGGGATTTCGCCCAATACAAGAGATTACAATAATCTTGAGATTTAAAGTCACTCAATGACTAACACATAAGCTATCAAAAGATAAGAATTAAGCTTGTAGCATTTACAACAATAAATACAAAAGATATAAGTTAAAGAGCACATGTATTCCTGAATGGAGTAGAAGAGGATTATTGAATTTCAAACTTGGTGATGTGCCGAAATGCACACTAACAACTGCAAATGCATAGGTCGTTATCAAGTAATAAAATGATGAGTAAGTATCGTCTCCCACGAGGAATGCTTATAATTACTAGCGCAAACTTTGACTATTGTCTACTGAACAATCAATTTAGGATAATTAAAACTAAAACTAAACTAAAAGGTGAGAAGATTGAAAAATATAAATAAGAATAAATCTATCTAGATATGAATCCCCCTAGCCTATCATAAATGTTATGAACAATGGAATTGATTAACCATACAATGCATTGAATTGGCGTTCCACTAATTTAGACTAAAACCTCTCTCGAGCGATTTAATCCCTAATTCCTAAGTAGAGTGCAAGGAATCTCTTCTCAAACATAATCAAATAAGTCATGCATTAAGAATAAGGAACAAAGCACCAAAGGATTTTGTAGGTCTATCTCTAGCATCCCAATCAATCCTTAATCCCTATGAGTGATCAATCCATATTAAGGTATCTCTACTCAATTAACATGGAAACTATATCTAATTAACAAGCTAGTAATTATTAATTAGAATAAAAGATTTTAATCATAGAAATAAAACAATCACAGATGAAATTAATCAAAACTTAAATTATTCAATCCATTCAATCAATAATTAGGGTTCATCAATATCTAAATAGGATACAATCATTTTATGATAGAATTTAAAGATAAAAAATAAAAGAGAGAAGAAATAAGAAAACTCAAACCATCCATGGAAGATGTGTAGAAATCTCCTCCTTCAATCCTTAATTTCCTACTTCAAATCTATACAAATATAGATCTTTAATCTTAATTTACAATTCAATCTCTCTAAAATTAAAGTTCCTAAACTATCTAAGAACCTAGAGGAACCTAAAATTCCTAGCCACAAGGCTAGGGTTTCTTTGAACTCCCCCAAGAGCTCCTTTTCTTCCTTCAGAAATCGGTATTTTTATCTCAAAAAATTGCCAAAAACACCCAGGTACGCCCAGAATATTCAGTGGTACGCTTGTACCATTTATGGGCATACCAAATCTTGAGCTTTCTGTGTCTATGGTACGCCCACTTTTTGAAATGGTACGCCCGTACCATTTATGAGCGTACCATGACCTCAAGATTCTGTCTCCATGGTACGTCCGTAACTTTTCTGGGTGTACCATTTTAAGAAAATCGAATTAGGCTTTGTATTCTTCATGACTTTTGTAGATATTTTTCTTATCTCTCTAACGACACCTAAATTTCCTCAATCGGACATTTGTAGCTCAAGTTATGCTCAAAATACTCCAAGGTGTCCAAAGTTGTCAATACACCAACTCTGCATTTGATCTTCAAAATTCTTCGATTCTCTTCCAAAATGCCTTGAATTCATGTCCTATCTTTGTGATTTCAATAAATTTGATTCATGGCCACCTAAAATATGAAATTCCTATAAACGAACTCTGGAAAAACACTAAACAAAACAAATCAAACTCAATTTAAGGATAAAATACATTAAGAACAAAAGGTAGAATGTATTCAATTAAGCACTTATCACTTGGATAGTACTTTTAATCACTTAGAATCTTTAACTTTTAATTTGGAATCTTCATGTATTTATATGTCTTCAATATCATCTCTAAAATATGATTGTTATGCTTTGAAAACAGTTCCAGACAAGTTCCAACAGCTAGTTAACGGCTATAATTTTTTGAATCTTGCACTGCTTAAACGCAGGTTCAAAATGCTAGTTCAAGATATGAATGTTGGTTCAAGATGTGAACGAGTGTTCAAAAATGTGAAGGCTCATTCAAAATGCTTCTGTATGAACAGTAACCTTTTCGCAATTTCATGAACGTTCATTCATATGAGTGAATGTTTGTTCATTTTAAAATTCAAAATCTTGGGGTATACATCTCCAAATGATGAACCATCTTTTTTTTTAGGAACTTTAAGCAGTCTACTACAACTTTTTAGATTTGAGAAACTTCAAAATCATTCATATTCATACTCCAAAAAATCAAAATATTTTATTGCTCATCTAGTAATGACAGTTTGAACATGCTTCAGTATTTCACCCAATGCTTCTTCCACACAACTCAGATTGATGCAAGTCTTTTTGAATATGAAACTAGACTTTCATAGATATAAATATGAAGAAGAATATGTTTAAAATCCCTTTGTAGAATTAACGCTACTAATTCTAATTTACATCATCTGCTATGACCAAGTCTGATAGCTTGAGCATAATTCAATCAAAATTCAAAAATTCATTTTCCAAGCTCCAAAAATTATATCAATTTTTGCTTCTGAAACTAGAATGATGTATCTATCCATCTATTTATGGATTGTATTCATAAACTCTCCTAAATAGTACATTTTATTTGTCAAACTGCAGTCAATATTTTTATTTCCATGGAGATCATCCTTGCTCTCATGAGCTTATTGGTTTCACATGCTCTTTTCATTGCCCTCATATGTTATATAGCTCTTCCCATATTTATTGCTTTATGATTTCATCTTGATCTTCACATTTAATTTCTTTACTTCATTGCATCAATGGCAATCAAATATTACCTACTAACAACAACAATACTAAAAAAACTTATTAGTAGTAATAATATTTTGCATCATTAAAATCATATATGAAACCTTGGAGTCAACATTCTCTCCGTTTTTTATGATAACAAAACATTGATGCAATAATCAAAATAATTCTCCCCTTTTTTGGAATCAATAAAAAAGGCAAGGCAACAAGTAAACAATCAAGCACATTCTCCCCCTTTTTGTCAAGAAGCAATATATGATGAACAATATGTTTAGCTCCCTCTTGATATATACAAAAAGGTAAAAATAATAGGCAATGATCAAATAAGTTATCAAAATAATCTTATAAACTCCCCCTAAATTTATGCAAACTTTAATATCATTTGCATTCTCCCCCTTGATATGTGTATATCAAATATATCAAATGATATATCTCAAAAATAAAAAGTCTCCTCCTTGATAAGTGCAAGAACTCAAATATATTCAATGGATTGAACTTAAAATGATTAGAATTTAATCATTTAGCTCTCAATCACGAAATGTAAGTATAAATGCATTAATTTATATAAATTCATCAAAATCAATTGAAAATCACCAAATATCATCAATATCCTTTCATCATTATCAAACATTAACAATAATTATGAATTAAACTTAAAATGATGGAAATTCAAAAGTTCATCATTTAGCACATAGTAAGCATGTATAGATCAATATCACCAATAATTAAGCAAATATGCTTAAGTATCATCAAAATCATCATATAACATCAAATAGCATTAAGTTTGATAGAATTTACTTGAAATATGTTGAAGGAAATTATTCTAAATGAAATTTCTTCAATACTCACAATTTCTTCAAAATTAGCTTCCATCATAATGAAAATTTTTCATTTTTGCTTTGTCATAAGTTTTGAGCACATAATTGTTTCTTCCCTTTTTATACATTTGTTGGTACCCTTTTGTTTTTGGGTCCATCAAAGTTAGTTCCCTTAGGAACCCACACACTCTTAGGAGATGGTTTTGATTTCTTTGAAATACAAACTTTCCTAATAGTAAATGGTTTCCCAAGTCTCTTTGGACATTTACTTGGAACATGTCCATGATATCTACAATAAGAACATTTAACTAAATTCTTTGGTTGAAATTCTTTTTTCTTAAAAAAACTATCATATTTCTTTTCATTGCTTTCAACCTTATTGCCCAATCCGGATTTGTCAAACACACATCTTTGTGAAGTAATGATATCATCAAGAGTTTTGCTTCCAATGGAGAACTTTCTCAAGAGTTTTTTGGAATCTTTAAGCTCATTCTTGATTTTATCATTTTCACTAGAGAGTGTCTCCAAGGAGTTTTTCAAATCTTTCATTTGAGACATGAGTTTTTTATTTTCAATCAAGGTATCATTAGATTCTAGAGAATTCTCATGCACAATTTTCAATTTACACAAATTCTTTTTCAAAATTTTGTTCTCCTTTGCAATAATTAGAAAAATTTCCATTAAATTATCAAATGCACTTTGTAACTCATCAAATGTATAGGAAACATAAGTTACCTTATTTTCTTCTTGTTGATTATCTAATTTCATAAAGCATAGATTGACTCTCTCATCTTCATCACTTTTGGATGAGTCTTCATCACTAGAAGTATCACTTCCACTCCAAGCTGCATATGTCTTGTTCTTTCTCAAGTGTCTTATTTCATCTTTGTCTTTCTTCTTCTTATGCTTGAGAAGAGGGCATTCATGCCTATAGTGACCCAATTTTTTGCATTCATAACAAGTTACCTCGTCCTTGTGTTCTTCTTCTTGCTTTCCTTTGTTCTTGTCAAAACTCTTCATCTTATATTTTTCTTTTGAGTGGAATTTGTTTAATCTTTTAGCAAGGCGTAGAATTTCTTGTTCATCATCCTCACTTGAGGATTCATCTCTTTCATCAATTAATGCTTTTAGAGCAATAAACTTATCTTTCTTTGAAGTATTTTTCTCTTTCTCTTTTGTCTCTTGTCTCTTGTTGTTCTTCATTTCATAGGTGATGAGATTTCCAACTAGCTCTTCAAAAGTAAATGAGCTCAAATTTTTTGACTCTTCAATTGCATCCACCTTTGAATCAAATTTTTCCAGTAGAGATCTCAAGAGCTTGGTGATTAGCTCTTTTTGAGTGAATGTCTTCTTAAGTCCTTTTAGCTCATTTACTATGGTTGTGAACCTCTTGTACGTGTCGGACATAGACTCATCTTCCTTCATGTTGAAATTTTCAAAGCTTGTTGTAAGGATATTTATTTTTGTATCCTTTACTTGACTTGTGCCTTTATGTGTCATCCTCAACACTTCCCATATCTCCTTGGTGGATTCATAAGCAGAAACCCAGTTGAACTCGGTTTCATCAAGAGCACAAAATAGGAGGTCTACCGCTTTGTCGTTCAATGTAAATTTCCTCTTATCTTCTGCGGCAAAACTTGAAGGATCTTTGGGATTCTTTGTATTTTCATTCATGGGAATGAATGAACCTTTCCCTACAATTTTCCAAAGGTCATATCCTTTAGACCTTATATGAAATCTCATTATCACCTTCCATTGGTTATAATTTGAACCACAAAACAATGGAGGTCTTGTGCTACATTGTCCCTATTCAAATGGAACCTTTGAAATACTTGCCATAATAATCGTTAGCTCTTAAAATCGTTAGATTTTATGAAAATCAAGAGCACAAGCTCTGATACCAATTGTTGGCCCAAGTATGGCAATTCCTAGATGGGGGGTGAATAGGAATTTAAATTTTCTAATGCAATTAATCACCCTAAATGCAATATGTGAATCAATTAAAATAAATTCAACAATAATAAAATGAATAGAGAGAAGAATGAGAAAACTTAGCCAATTTTATAGTGGTTCAAAGCTAATCTCTTCTCCTACATCCACTTCTCCTAAATCACACCAATTTAGGATTCCATTAGTGATCTGGGATTACGCCCAATGCTTTACAATAGTTGAATCGGGATTTCGCACTAGTTCTCCGGGATTTCATCCAATACAATAGTTATACGAGATTTCACCTAATACAAGAGATTACAACATTTGGAGTCAATAATGTTAAAGAGAAAATGACTAAGCACATAAGCTATCAAAAGATAAGAATTAAGCTTATAGCATTTACAACAATGAACACAAAAGATATAAGTTAAAAAGCAAATGTGTTATTGAATGGAGTAGAAGAGGATTATTGAATTTCAAACTTGGATAGCACTTTTAATCACTTGGAATCTTTAACTCTTCATTTGGAGTCTTCATATATTTATATGTCTTTAATATCAGCTCCAAAATATGATTGTTATGCTTTGAAAATAGTTCTGTTGACCTATTGGGTATTTTGATTTACAAAACCTAGTAAAATTGGTGAAAACTCTCTTGATATATTCATGTTATACTTATATATTCATCAAGAATTGTTTAACATTAATCAAAGCATGTAAAAAGCTTTTTCAGTGTTTGAACGCACGTTCAAGAAGGTGAACGCACGTTCCTGCATGTGCATAAGAAGAACAAATCACACAGAAAGCTTTTGAACGAGCCTTCAAGATTCTGAACGCACGTTCATGAATTTGAACGCACATTCCAATATGTGAACGCACGTTCATGTATGTGCATAAGAAGAGCAAATCACACAGAAAGCTTTTGAACGAGCCTTCAAAGTTCTGAACGCACGTTCATGAACTTGAACGCACGTTCCAATATATGAACGCACGTTCATCATGGAAGGTTCATAAACTACAAAATATACAGAGAACTTTTGAACGAGGCTTCAAGCTTTTGCACCGCCGGTTCAAGAAGGTTGAACGCACGTTCATAATCTTGAACGCAAGTTCAAGTCGCGCAGATCATAAAAAATATAGCCGTTGGAAGTTGGAGGGAAGATCAAAAGAGTCAAACCAGAGCAGATTTCTTTTGGATCTATGCCCAACAGTCATATTCAAACATTCCTATAAATACAATAAGGTTCAAAAGAAAGAAAAATACTTGCCAAGTTGAAAATCAATTGCTATTTATATCAAAGAGCTTTCTTGATCATTATACTCTGTTTTTTGAACACCAACAAATTCTTGTTATTATTCTTATATGTTCTTAATCCAAAGCTAGTGCTATTAATTGTAATCATTTCTCTAGCTTGTATCATAGTCTTGTGAGACTCTAAACACAAAAATTATTGTAGTGTGAGTGATTTGGGTGAAATCCCGTGAAATCTATTGTAAAGGATGAAATCCCGAAGAACTAAGCTTGTAAAGCTTTGGGTGTAATCCCAGTTGATTAGTTGAACCCCAAATTGGTTTAATTTGGGAGAAGTGGACGTAGGAGAGGAAATTGTGCTCCGAACCACTATATATCTTGGCTAAGCTTTCTCTATCTCTATTCCTTTGTGATATTTAAAATTGTAACTTATTGCA
>CATKHJ010075784.1:0-11286 GCA_949750685.1 Vernicia montana | reverse complement strand
TCCTCCATACACTTCCAGCCCCCCTTGGCTGGCCATCCATGCATTTAATTGTTATTTTATTTTATTTTTTTTTGGTCAAAAATAGTCATAATTATCTCTTTAAGGCAAATTACCATTTTGCCCCTTTTTTAATCCAAGTTTTCCTATACATCCTAATCTTAGTATAAAATTATTTTTAATCTAATATTTAGGGTTCTAGAGTCCTAATTAATATTCTTCCCATCCAATTTCCTCAATCAAGATTTAATTAAAAATCTCCGAGTCGGAATCCATCGGTTTCGCGCTTTGCGTACCGATTCCACTTAAGTATTTTCTATGCTCATCTCTAATTTAATTTTTACATTCCATCACTTCTAATGTCCTCATATTTATATTCATTATCCAAATAAAATCTAGAAATTCTTTCCGAGATCGAAATTTTCCGATCTTGCACTTAACACCTCAATTTTTCAAACTCGTATCTTTTTTAAGGTTTTAATTCTTAACTTCCTATTTCCCTTCTTACACTTTGCATTTCACTTGTTTTCATGTCAAATATAACTCATCTGATGCTTTTCCTAATATCTCCTACCTTATTTCATATAGTCAGGAGTTTGGTTTTAAGACCGATACCCGTTTAGTTCTCTAATTTTCAAGATCATCATCTATACTCTCTCGTTCCTATTCCGATTACTTCCCTTAAACCTCAATATTCGTAGTGAACTCAGGGTCAGGGTGTTACAAATAGCCTCACACTGGCAGGTATAAGGACTTTCTCTTCTCGAGAGAGCTTCACCTTGCTAGGTTTAAAATTGTGTCACACAACTCTATGAGAAGAATAATTGCCAGGAATTTCTCTTATTCGTTGAGTAATTAATTCTCTTGAATTGAAGCACTAAACTTATGTAGAGTACTAGTGATGCAGGTGATAAAGTTCAGAATTTAAGGATTTTTAAAGTGACTGTTCGGGTTATAGTAGGGTGTTACTGTTCATTATACTATAGCAATTTTCCAAATTAGGATTATTTTATATATTAATTAAGTTAGACTTTATTTAGAATAATCAAGTCCTACTTCTATTAGGATTTACCGTTTAAAGACTATTCTAGAAGGATCTTTTGTTTAAGTCCTTAGGGTTTATGTTTAAGACCTTATTCTAGTTGGATTTTATGCTATATATGGGGCTGCAATAACAGTTTCAGAGGTTGATTTCTGAGATTTTAATTAATAATAAAAATCAGTTTTGGTGATTTGTTTTTCCTGGTTGTATAACCAGTAATTTCAGCATATTTGGTTGATGTTTTGGTCTCATTGTCCCTCTCTTTTCAATATTGTCTTGTCAAATTTAACTTAATTTAGGATTAGAGCTATTTAGCTGCATCAACTAGTAATCCCTATTATTACCTATCCTAATTGAACTTGGACTTCTAAATGGGAAAATTTTGAATGCTATTAATAAATTCCTAAATAATTTTTCCCTACTTTTCATAAACAGGCAGTTCTATACTAATTAATTTGTAAATAAGAAAAACATTTTAAAAATATTATGAATTAGGTTTAAATGAGAATAAACCATAAATCTGCTTTTCCTTGTCTGTATCATTTAGTGAATGTAGAGATTATGCACATGTAATTCTGGAATTTTATAGGTACGATTCTAATTTTCTAATTTTGAAATAAGCAATTTCTGGCATATTTTGGACGATCAGGATATTAGTTGTTGAGATATGTATCTGCTGTCATTGTGCTAATGCTTCTATCTTCTGTATTTTTCAGCTTGAAGAAGTTATTGAAGCAGAAAAGCAAGCTGCTAGAGATTTGATTCGGCAGAAGAGAAAAGATCGGGCCTTGCTAGCATTGAAGAAGAAGAAAACACAGGAAGAATTATTGAAGCAAGTGGATACCTGGCTTATTAATGTTGAGCAACAAGTGAGAAATGATAGGATGGATGTAGTGTATGTCAATTTTTTTAGTATTTTTTTTTTTTCATTTTTTCTCTTTCTTTTTTCCAATGTAATTTTGGTTGTTGACAATATGAATGCAATGTCACCTGGCTTCTTTGAATAACTCTTCAATTGTGTTAGGTAGTTTTTTTTAGAATAATCTAGTAGGGAATTTTGGTTTATGCTCTCAACCACATTTGGCAAGTAGCAATTTTTGTATTGGGAATAATTCTACAATCTTGTTGTGTTCTTTACTGGTAGCAATTTTGTAGACACTTCAGTAACTCTATGATTGTTGTGGTTCAGTTGGCAGATATTGAACTGGCCAGCAAGCAGAAAGCTGTTTTTGAGAGTTTAAAGGCAAGTAATGATGCAGTTTAAAGGCAAGTAATGATGCAGTGAAGGCAATACAAAGTGAGATCAACCTGGATGATGTCCAGAAGCTTATGGATGATAGTGCTGAAGCTAAAGCTTATCAAGTTGTGGGTTTAACTATTGTTTTTAATTTTTCCTGATTGCAGTTGACATTATGTTTGGATATTTTATTTTGTTGGGATCCATTGTCTTGCAGGCTTTAAAAATATATTTATTGCTCAAATATGTTAATACTTAATTATAATGATTGTTGCATAATATCTGAATACATGAATATAATTTCTTTAGGCTGAATATATGTTTTTTTTCAACAATTCCAAAATGGCAAGTGAACTCCACTTGTTTTACTTTCTACAGTTGTTTTGAACAATTATTTTTACTCAATTGAGTCTAAATAGGATAAGTTGGAGTTTTTTTCTAGCTAAACTTTGCCATGGTTGCCAACTAAAAAATGCTTACTAACATGGAAGATGGTGGAACTAACAATTGACCATTTAGGATGTTGTAATAAGCATAACCCCATACTATATAGCTTTAGGCATAAATCTGGTTTTCACTTGTTAAACAATTCTTGTATTATAATTCATTTCAATTCTATTAGTAAAAGTCAACTAAAACGATTTTCTAATAATATTCATGTATTTGGAATAAATTTTAAAGTGAGAATTAATTTGAATTCTATGCATGGAATAATTCAAAAGTAAAATGAATGTATATACTCTTTGGTTTACCGTCATTTATGAAGAGACTAATTTATTTTAAATAGGGGATGTCTTTGGTTTTCAATAGTTGGCCCCATTGAACGAATTGACTTCTTACAACATAGGGCATGATGTTCATCTCTTTCACAATGACTTCAGTCATGTGCTTTCCAAACCTGAAAATTGGCCAAATAGCTTAGTTAAATTATTGCAATTTTAGGTTTTCCAAACACACTATAGGGTTTTGGTTTTCAAGCTTCCTATAGTTTTGGTTTTCAATCTTTCTATGTGCTTGTGGCTTTAATCTATTTCCTTTTAATTAGTTGTTGCAAGGAGAATACATTTTGGTTTTTAAGACCTTGTATTGGAGATGGGTGGCTTGCTGGGAGTCTTATAGCAGAATTTAATGGGGTTTTTGAGGATTGACCTTTAGGAGTTGGGTATTATCTTCACCATTGTCATCAATGGTTGGGTGTTTGGATGGCAGTCTGGATTAGTGAAACTTGCAGGTGCTGTGGTGGCTGTGGAATTGATAGTCAAATGGTTGGTGGAAACAATGGTGTTGAGGGGGGGTTTGTCTCAGGATTTCATGGGTTGATGGGTGACAGTGACAGATTGCAGATGTCAGTAGCTCTGGCTGTTATGGTGGTTGGTGGATTTGTCTTCGTTCTTTTCTTTGGTCCATGTTATGTGAGCCATATCAATGAGAGTTTGAGTGCTTGCCATGACATTGCTTAGCTGGAGAAAGGATCCAGCATTTCAGCTTATCTGACACGTGAGATGTGACCACTCTGTACTTAATTGGAGAAGAACATGAAATGTCAAGGGATAAGTGAATGAATAAAATCATTTTTCTTAATAGTTCACATTTTTGTGATACTTTGAGAGGCTTATGTTTTTGGCCTATTCATCATTTTTTCCCTTGTTTTTTTCAAAGAAAATTTTAGGCATTAGTCAAGTCTGTCCTGCTGAAAAGGGCCTGGATTTACATGAATTACATTTTGTAATTTATTGATCTTGGAAATTTGTTTTGAGACAATCCTGTAGCTGTAAGGTTTGATGTACTAATATTCCCTTTCATTCTATCCTTTTCTTTTTCAAAATTTTCTGTTTCCTTTTTTTATTTTTTTACTTTCTTAGCATGTTTTTCATCAGACAGTAGTATGTAGGTTAAACTGATTTTAGAAGCTTGAATAATCAAAGAACAACAAGTTCAATAATTATAATTATTGCAAGTGGCTTTTATTCATTCTCATGCTTATTTTGACTGCTTTGCCAACATGATTTGGAAGTGAATTAATGGAGCATCAAACTTGTTTTCTGTGTTAAGAACTGCTTTTTACAATTAAGTAAGAAGCCTATTTTACCTTAAAAAGATCTTACCTACAGACTGCTCAGACTTATTTCTTCTTACATTCCTTTGTGATTTGTGTTCTCCATCTATATATGAAAGTATGAGTTTGTTGGATCTGAGTGGATGCAGAACTAAAGTACTTGATCATATGATGTATTCCTTGGAACATCTGTTTAAATACAGTACCTTTTGAAATCCTCTATAGTAACTAGTGGACCAAAGTTTTTTTTTTCCTCTGCTTTTCCAAATGTTGTAGTGGGGACTAGCCAAGAATAATATTAGCTTTTATGTTTAGTTTTTCCAAGTTTTTTTCAATTTATTTTAATATTTGGATGAAAGATCCTTAATTTTTGATGGGTTTGAAGGAAATTAATGCCATCATGGGGGAGAAATTATCAGCAGAAGACGAAGAAGAGATTTTAGCTGAATTCGAGAACTTGGAAACTCAGGTATGGGTATCTTTTATATCAGCAACTGTCCCACAGGCAACTTTTATTTTTTTTCATTTAACATCAGTCAAACTGGCACCTGCTTTATATTTCTCTAAATCACTTTAATTTCTCTGTCTTAGTAATCAGTGTTGCTATACTCATCTATTTCATATTTAAGGCTTCATCTGTTGATAACAAATGTTGGGCAATATGCTTAATTCTCTTTCAACACTATTTGTTGGTTCTTATATCTAAGATCATGAGTGCAATTTTCATGGCATCTTGCTGCTCTGGAAGTGGACATATATTACTCTTGGACATCTAGAAATGCAGTCTCAAATTTCTTTTTTTCAACAAATTTGGTTATTGACCTAGCAATTTGTAGTTTCTTGGGTTCCTGGCTGTTGGCGGCAAGGAAGAATGGTTAAAAAGGTGTCATAGATGACAATAAGGAAAACTGAGAAACTGGTTAGGTATTCAAAATTGGTTTACCGATTTTACATGTTCGGTTTAGAATGATAATTTATTGAACCAATACCAAACTGCTATGTGCAAAAAAGAAAAAAAAAAAAAAAAATCTTCTATGCTGAAAAAGTGTCTTGGTTCATGTACCAAAACCATAAGCACATTCTTTCTTTCCATGAATTATAATTCAACCCTCTCCGTCAGATGTATCAACTCATTATACAGAAGGATCTATGGGGCATTGGGGTTGCATATTTCATATGTTGTTTTTTACGTTTATTACAATGAATTGTTGAGTAGATCGAGGGGGTTGTAAAAAAGAATTAGATAGAATTAGATAGAATTGGTTTAGATTTTGTAAAATTTTGTTTTGTTTTCTGCTTGCATAGTGCTCACTCTTTTTATTTAGTTTGGAATTGGATCTTGCATTCCTTCATTTGGCTTTAATTTAGTAAATTTTTGTTTTGTTGTTGGGTTTGCACTAGTGGTCGCTCTTTTTTGCAAGTTTCTTTTGGCGGACTGGATGTTCCTAGTTGGTCTTATTATGCAGAATATTGACTTGTTTAATTTTCAGGAATGTGCTTCTTTTCCCTATCTTATCTGCAGTGGAAACTTTTATTTGCAGATCACTATTGAAGATATGCCAACAGTGCCTACTCCAGTGCCATCTAAGGAACATGAGGGAGATCTGGATCTTCCTGACGTGCCAACCAAAGCACCAGTTCTTGATGCAGTTAATGATGATAGTGAAATCGCTTCAGCTGAAGTTTCCACAAAGAGAAAAGGTCTCTGTCTCTAACATTTTAATTTTAAGATGTGCAAGGAACAATATAGCCTGACAATTTTCAAAATGCAGTTATGGAGGAACCATTGCCTGCGTGATTGAGGAATACCATTAAATCCACATTGCTGTCACATGAAGCTGCTGGCCATCCTTGATTCACTTGTCTCCCTCCAGGTGGTGTTATCTGCACATATTCTTTGCAAATTCTTCACTTCAATTTTGTGGAATCTTGCAATTGTATGCTTGTCAATTTGGATTTCCAATCACAATTATACTTACTAGATTGGTTTCTATACTTATTAGATCTTTTTATATTAGTAAAATTGCCATATGCTGCCTATATTTGGTGTTTCCAAAAATTTAGGTTTCCAATGCATTTAGGGATGCCAATGAGGCGGAAAATACCCGTTCCCTGTGGGGATTTACCCCGAACGGGGCGGGAAATATAAAAAGATATATTAGTAATACTATATATATATTAATAAGAATATATATATAAGTAATGTGTAAAAAAATTAATAAAATATATAAGTAATACTAATAATCAAAATATCTCCAATTATATATATATTGTGAGTTTAAACCTAATTAAAATCTAATTTTTAAATTTTTATACATTAAATTCCACTATTTAAAAGCATCTAAAATTGAATTAAGATAAGACAAAAAAATTCAAGCGGGGAACGGGAATCCCTGCGGGGATGAAGATCCTTGAGGAGACGGGGATCCCTGCGGAGATGGAGATCCCTGCGTAGACGGGGATGGGAACTAAATTGTCCCCGTTTGTAAGGCGGGGATGGGGATGGGGATGGGGATGGGAATTCTCCGCTAAGGTGGGAATGGGGATGGGGGATGGTACCCCCGCCCCGTTGCCATTCCTAAATGCATTGGAACTTGTCTTTTTAATGTTTATTGACTACTGAAAATTACTATATTACTATATTGGCTTCGTAATTACTTCCATGGGCACAATAGGAGTTTTAAGAGCTTCAGCTTGAGCTCAAATTTTAGCTATACTTCTTATAATCAAACCAATATATGATATAAAATACACATTAGAAAAAATATGTGATGCAGAACCTAATATAATATAGTGTGGAGATAGGCTTGCGTGAAGAGTGTGCAAGCTTCAAGTTTGCAGTTGAAAATGAAATGAGCTTGAGCTTGTGTTTGGTTTTTGCCATGAACAAATGAAAATCAACCAAATCTTTAATATACTTTTAATTGACTCTATATAGTTTGGATCTGACAAGCTTGGTGATTGTGAGCTTTTTTGCTTAGTGATTGTTTGGTTAGTACATGCTATTAAAAATGTGAGAGGTCTGTACCCGAGAAGTGTCTCGGTCTCCAAACTATCTGTGGCAGCTGAGAGGGGTTTTCCATCTCTCTTAAACACTGCTCTTGTTTTCCAACTGGACCAACCAAATAGTGTTCAGAGGGATGAAAACCACAATTTGTTCCCATTTTTCTATGAGCTGATTTTACTGTTCCCATGAAATGTCAACATTTGAAATATTGAATTCACATCTGCTACTCCAAACACATTGCATGAAGATGTATAGTGGGGCTCACGTTATGCCATTTTCCTGAATTATTATTGGCTGCTATGTTTTCATGAAAAATAGTTTGTAGGGAAATATTATCATTGTTGTCATAACAGGACCAGACTGGCCAGTCGGACAAGATTAACTGAGAACTAGCCTCCTTTTTGGTTTGGTTTAGCTATATTCCTCTTATCTGAGAATTAGCTTGGACCAGCTTAAATCGGCCGGTTAACCAGTTAATTCGGACCGATTCAAGCGGGTAGCCAGGCTCTCAACTTACAAAAAAAAATTTATGAAATAGCTTGCAAAGGTTCAACCTCGCGCCTGGCTATAGAACATTAAGGTCCCAACCAGTTAAACCAAGTGTTAATTGTTGTTAAGTTTATCCACAAAATTAATATTAATGACCATTTCTAAAATAAATTAAATAGTCATTTAAAAAAAAATTAAACTGTAAATTTTAAATATATTGTAAAATAAATTTAAATTTCTAAATTAACGATAAAATTTAATTATATTGTAAATAAATTTAAGTTTTTTACATTAAAAAATCAGTCTCTCCCATTTAATAAATTTGTTAATTAATATTTACTTAATTAATTTATTTTATTTAAAAGTATATTTTTATTTATCATGATTTTTAATAGGTAATATTAATTATAATATATTGTATATAATATTTATAATATATTTAATTTAATTATAGTTCAACTCCGATTGTATCTTTGACTTTTGACCTTCTACCTTCACCGGTTCTAAGACCGGACCGGATTTAAAAATCTTGAATATTATACATAATTTGTGTTGTTTTGTGCATTACAGCATTATGTTGATGGAAAATGTCTTACTGATCATCAGGAATAGAGTTCAAATTCTTGTAAAATGGTTTATATTTTCAAAATTCCAAGTTATCCAATTGAATCCTTCCAAAACTATATTTAGGCCTTGCCTCATGCTAACTACCATACAGATAGCTGATGACTTGTACACGACAAACCATCGATCATTGTTGACTACCATCCTCCAGCAATAATCGTAATCAGCTTACAACTATTGGCAATTATCACCTCGCAGACACCAATGATTACCATATAACAAGCTTTCCACATATTTACTCGGACCAAAAATGATTTTCTATTCATGGATTATGTGGGTAACTCATCCTCATGGTCGTTGAACTTAGCACTGATTTTCATTTTGGTCATAAAACTTCAATTTGTCTACATTTGGTCATTAAAATTTGATTTTGTTGGAATTGTACGCTCAGTCTCCAGAAAAAGCTGACGTGACATTCAATCCAAGGTTGAATTTTGTAGAGGAAAGAGAGAAATTAAGGTTTCTTCAATTTGATTTTTGGACTACATCTCATTTTAGTGTTATAATATGCCCAACTTGTATGTTACGTTAAATTTGAGGTTCTTATCAGAATATCAATGAAATCAGCTGAGAGTACTTTAAGTGCAATAAAATTAAAGTTTTGTGACTACAGTGAAAATAAGTGCAAATTTTAGTGACCATTAGAATAATTTATCCAATATTAAATATTATTCAATTGGTGAACATCTTTAGTGAAATAAATAGGGGGCCTAAATTCACTATTTGTTTTCCACTTTGAATTCACTGCATATTTTGCTTACATGGCTGATTGTACATTGTTCAATGCATTAAAATATTAAAATATATGCGCTAAAATAAGTATTAAGCAAAATTCCCAATTCAGTTTATAATTATTGGTTTTATATTTTTTTAATCAGTTAAAGTGCTGATTTAGTGTATTATATTTGAAGAGGTTATTATGAACATGATTATTTTTAATTTCCATTTTCAAATGTTTTTTTCCCCCTCCTTTCATGAGTCCAAGTTGTTTTAAGAGAGTGATTTTTGCAATATTTAGATCTCACTGCTAGCTCTATGGTCTTTGCTCTAAATTTTGTTTGCATGCAATCTTTCATTACTTTTGCATGTCCACAAATTATATGGATTCATGCATAAACAAGTTGGATTTTAGCAACAGTATTTCTACGGTTTTGTGACAAATTTTCTGTTGCATTAGTAATTTTTAGTAAAATATTAAAAGAAAAGATTTTACAATTTTAGCTGTTTGTTGTAGTTAATGCATGTAATAATCGCTTGGATCTGAAGAAAGTATGAGATGCATTTAATTACTTGCACAGTAGCGTTACTACTGGAAACTGGAAAATGATCATATTAATTGTTAGAATATGCTTGAAACAACCTCATGATCTTGTGTTCTAGCTCCTTTTGACATCATTTTGTCATTTGAAACCATGAAATTGATGCATCAATATTTATTATGAAACTACGTCTATTTCTTTTGCTTGGAAGAGTCATTTGTTTTGTTGTCTATTGAACCCTTAAACTTCTATCTTTGTGCTCTTAAGCCTCTTAACTCTTAACTATTCAATTTGATGGATTTGTGCATTGAGTCTTAATGTAACAGATGCTAAATATTTGTTCTTCCTACGCCATTAAAAGCAATGGAGGGGATAGAAAAATTATTAATCAATCTCTCTCTCTAGAGACCTCAAGTTTCTCAGGAAGTCTCGAAATTCTCTCAAAAAATTTCCTTCTTGAAAGCTGTTTATCTTTCTAAAGTCCTCAATTCTCTCTTAAAATTGCTCATTTTCACACATATCATTAATAGTGATGTTTAAATTATCTTTATTCTTGTTGGTTTCACTTCAATGCATCCTCAACTGATATGTCCAAGGGTCGCGAGGGGTGCATGTTGGGTCTGTGGTCTGGGTTCAACCTGGTGGCTCATGCCCAATGGCTTAAATAGGGAAGAGCCCGTGTCTAATTCAGGGTGTTATATGGCAAGAGTTGCGTCTTTGCTAACAGTTTAAACTTTTGGCATGGTGGTAAGCGCTATTGTTCATATCATTAAATGATATGTCCAAGGGTCACGAGGGGTGCAAGTTGGGTCTGTGGGCCGAGTTCAACCTGGTAGCTCATGCCAAATGGTTTAAATAGGGAAGGGTCCGTGTCTGATTCAGGGTGTTATATGGTAAGAGTTGCGCCTCTGCTAACAACTTAAGCCTTTGGCATGGTGATAAGCGCTCTTGTTCATATCATTTGGTATCAGAGCCAGCGCGGGTTCGAATCCCGGGTTCAACATGTCCCAATTATCTCAAGGTTTGAGGACAAACCTCTCAAAAAGAAAGAGGGAATGATATGAATAAGAGCGCTTACTACCATGCCAAAAGCTTAAGCTAACTCAAAACATACTTAATTAATCCCATTAGTAACATAGATTTGACTGAAGTTGTAATGGGCTTGATATGAACTTATCCCAAAACTTTGGTGGCCTTGTAAACCTTCACTAGCCGAATTTACCAAGCATTGTAAATGATGGATTAAGGCTTTTTGGAGCTTCTTGGACTGAGATCTTGTAATGGGTCTTTGAGGCATGCTAATTGGACTAGAAGTCTTTTGATCCTGAACTTGATTTTTATCTTGAAGCCTAGATTGAATGCCTTCTTCCTCATGCCCATCTTGATTATAGAGCTTTGGAAAATTGGCAGAATTACCTATGGTCCAAGGAATTTGTTATCCATATGGATCATCAATCATTGAAGTTCCTAAAAGGGCAAGGCAAGTTGAACAAAAGGCATGCCAAATGGGTTGAATTTATTGAGACCTTTCCTTATGTGGTTAAATAAAAGCAAGGTAAGGACAATGTTGTGGCA